>VWZE01016566.1:68942-112622 GCA_013396675.1 Eubucco bourcierii | reverse complement strand
TTGTTGGTGAGGACTAGGTCCAGCATAGCACCTTTATGTTATGGTTGTCTTTTCATCATGCTAAATTAAAATTTGTGCTTTCTCAAGAAATGGACTACAAATACTACTCCTGTAATGCAAAGTATGTAAAAATTCACATGTAAAAATTCACAAGCTTTCCTAGGATTGATACTTTGATTTTACCTTGCATTTATGACTTTTTTCAATGTTGTACCCTGCTGGTACATTCTACCTCCTGAAAGAGCCCTGCTGACCCAGAATCACTCTAAATCATCGAAGAATCATAGAAATGTAGAATGGATTGGACGGGACCTTTAAGTGTTATCTAGTGCAGCTGCCCTGCCACAGGCAGGGACATTTTACACTAGACGAAGTTATAAAAAACCCAACCAACCTGATCTTGAACACTTCCAGGGATAGGATATTCACAGCTTCTCTCAGCAACCTGTTCCATTGTCTTATCGCTCTCACAGTAAAGTATTCCCTCCTTATATCTAATTTTTCAAAATTTGCTCTTAAAATTTTGCAAATCTCTTAGAGTTCTAAATACTGGATCCATATTCCTGGTAATTCTACAAGGAAAACAACATTACAGGATTTAGTGGTTGCAAATGAAAATACAGAAAAGCAAAATTGTAGTGGACCGAAATACAACAACACAGACAAATATTCTTTACATTTTCCTTTTAAAGTCTTTCTGATCTTAAAAGCAATCTGAAAATTTTACATCTCTCTGACTCATGTTACTTAACATAGGTTACAAGTAATAAAACTGGGAACATTTGTGTACTTAATTCCAATGCCTTGCAAATAGAATGGAATTGACAATTACCACAATTTTGTTTGAATCGGAACACGTGGTCATTTCATTTAAGTGGAGGGTTTGCTTCCATTTGGGAGTCAAAACAAAGTACTGTCATGTGCTGTGCTAGTGAGATAAATCCAGGATTTCTACAGAACCTGCCATGCTTATCTTCTCCCTGGTGTCTGTTACCATGATGACCTCATCACAAAGAAAATCTGGTTAGCTGAAACTGATTTATTCCACATGACTGTTTAGGGTGATGTTAGACGGAAGGGCTAGTGATAAGAGCAAGAAGAGTCAGGGCACCCTACCAATACAAAGCACATTGCACACTGTTGATCTGCCCTGGCAATGACCACGTGGTCCTGACAGCTCTTGTATAACCTGTATGAAAAGAGCTGGTGTCTCCCAGCAGTTCTTTCTTTCATGTCCCAGTGGCATTGAGTGGTGACACCTGCTCAGGTCACTCAGAGACATTCTTGTGGACAGGCTGTCTGGCAGCTGGCATTCCTTGGACTGGTGCAGCAGGGTGCAGGTAAGGAGCACTCAGAAGAGAACTCAGAGCAGACAAGGAGGATGAGGACATGGTGCTGTTACCACAACTCCTTCACCCTGTGCTAGCAGACAGCTATGTCTGTTGTAAAGTAGGACATCAGCATGTTAAGGGCTCCTGTAGAAATAGATAACAGAAAGACAATCCCTGCACTAAGGAGCTTCCAAATTATCCACCCACTACATATACAACTTCATTCCTTAGATTACCTATACCAGCAATAATTTAAAAGGATAAAAAATCACTTTCATTCTTATTGTCAGCTCCTTACTTCATGTCTCTGTAGAGATTTTACTGAATCTTGGGATTTCTAGTAATATTTCTTTATGTGAAATAAAATGTAGTATTTAGACAGCAAAAAAACCACATGAGCAGCAATTTCCTGCATTGTGTTTTGTGTATATGGCAAGAATAAACAGTAGATGTCAGCACTAACCCAGAACTTGAAATGTCTTGTGGAATTTAATCAGACCTCACTTTACTGTCCTGAAAATGCATATACTCAGGCTGTGAAGAAGCTTATAAAATTTTCTGCTTGGAAACATAAATATAATTCTATTTAAAGAACCTCAGCAAATTTTAAGTATCACTTCTATATGAGTACTGGTAGCTAGAAAAGGAGTACATCTATATGGAGGGGGGTTTGCCTCATCTTTGCAATAAAAATCATTAGATCTTTGCACTTCCCTAAAAATGAAAATTATTTTCAAAAAGTGGCTTCAGAAGAGATAGCAGTTTGAAAAAGTGAAAACGCAGTGGTTCAGGAGAGACACATTGAGTAAACACAAAACTCGAGGACAGAAGAGAACCCAAGTGTTCTTGCTGCAGTTGGCCAGTAGGGGCTGGAGGTCAAACTTGTTCTGGGGGAGAATGAGGAGTGAATGAAATGGGTGTAAGATTGTGGCTTCTTCAGCTAGGGGTAGAAGTCGATCCCATATTTGGTGAGCATGGTGCCCAAATCACTGATGATTTTCCTGAAAATAAGGCATCATTTAGCAGTACAAGTACCCACAACCCACATGCAACTGCATGCTGAACTGCATGAAGATGTGGGAACAGAACGGCATCCTTCCTGCCTGGTCACCACCATTTTGAGGTCAATGGACACCAGATTCCTTCTGGAGGGCTTGTAGCATACATTAATGTGCTGCCTCCCAAGCCCTGGAAACATTTGCAGCTCTTGAAAAAGAAAACTAAAAGGAAAATCTTAAACTGTGCCACAGATTGCATATCCATTTTCTGCTAGCATGAAGCACAGTGAAATTCCTCACAGTTTTGACCACCATTATGGGCACTAGAGATACAAGAACATACTACTTATTATAGAGCCCAAGATTGCTCTTTCCAATATCTGTGGTGGTTATCTCAAATCTGACAACAATATAATGTCTGCAACAAATCATCCCTGACAATATCACTCCAAACAGGAATCCCAGAGCAGTGTTTCTCTCAAAATCAGAGAGTCATAGAATAGTGCAGACTGGAAGGGACCTCCGAAGGTCATCTAGTCTAATCTCCCTGCAGTCAGCAGGGACATCCTCAACTGGGCCAGGTTGGCCAGACCTGTCAAGCCTCACCTTGAATACCTCCAGGGATGGGCCCCTGATCATCATTGAAGATGTTAAAGAGGAGGCATAATAGCAGGCATGGAAAATAATAGTACTAATGAAATAGTCTACACAGGGAATGATACAAAACACAGGTTGTCTGCCTGATCCTGCCCCATCCCAGTGCCATGACATAATCACCTGCTCAAAGCACCTGCACATGTGCCAGCTTGCCCATCCCTTATACAGTGGGCCTGACATCAGTTTGATTTTGAACACCTATCAGCTGGTTCAGCTACCTGCCTTTAAAAAATTAACCCTGTCCTAACCAAACCTAGGAGGGCAAGCAGCAGTCAGAAGCCTGACCCTGCAGAACATTTTTCCCCTGATACTCCTTTCCTATGACCTCTCAGGGAGGACGAGACGGATGTTCCTGGGTAACCAGTGCCTGAAGGGGCATTGAAAGGAACAGTCACCAAAGTCTATCTGACAGCAGACAGATGCTGACAGTTCTCAAAGAATGAATATAAATGAATATGCCAATGAAAATATTAACCCAATGAAATATAACAAGGGAATCACCTAATTTACTGAAATAAAAATTTGATCCAATCCCAGTTTACCGCTTGCTTACCGAAATTATTTTGGGCTTCTAGACAGTACTTATTGATATATAGTAAACACAAGTGTTCTGGTAACATATAAAGGTAACACAAAAACCACAGTTTATGAATGTAGAGCTGTAATTTGAATGCAAAGTGCAAACAACTGAGCCTGGTCAAAAATTTTCACTTGTATAAACAAGGCTATTCATGAAATGCTGAGCAAATTGGACATGGGCAGTTGGCTCAGCAATGTTGTCATATCCTTTATTACAAGGAGCCTCTGACCATTCAGTAGCTCCTTTGTATGCCTTTTATTCTTATCTGTGATCTCATCTGTCACAAGACCCTCCACATCTTTAAATACTACCTCTAATCTGACCACTGTAGTCTAAAAGCAGATAAAATATTTCTGTATCACAAAAATATATGCTACATAGCAGAGAGTGAATATGAGAATGCAGACATGCAGTCACATAAAGACATGACTTCATACTGAAAAAGATGCAACCTCCATCCATTTGCAGAGACATTAGACTTTCTTGCTTGTTACTCTACGGGAGTAGTTTATTAGAAATACACATTGACAGGATAGGCCAACTAGCTATTTTGCATATGAATACAGATGTATTTTGGGGTTTTCAGATATTTTTCTGGTTTAAAATATCAGTAGTGGAACATATTCTAACAGAAGATTCTGTAAGCTGTCCTCTCCAATATAAAAAAAAAAAAAAATTTTAAAAAATTAGCTCATTCATCCATTCAGAGACAAAAAGAGCTAATCAGAACACTTGGAAAAGGGGCCCAAGAAAGCAGGTCACACACTTCTTTACAATAACAGATTGCTCCAAAGTCATGAGAACTTTTTTAATGCTCTGCTTTATCCTTACTCTAAAGACAGATTGATTAATTTCCTCTCAACTATCTCTGTGGAAAAATTCACAATAGTACCTGAGAATTTCACATGCAGTCAAGAATTTATATTCACATTATCTCTGTGAGAAGGCAGCTATTATTGTCCCTATGTGCACAAGTCCATGGGGCCTGATGAGATCCACCAACAGGTCCTGAGGGAACTGGCAGATGAAGTTGCCAAACCACTGTGCATCATATTTGAAAAGTCATGGCAGAGTGGGGAAGTTCCTGCTGACTGGAGGAGGGCAAACATAACACCCATCTTCAAGAAGGGTAAAAAGAATGACCCTGGAAACTACAGACCAGTCAGCCTCACCTCTGTGCCTGGCAAGATCATGGAGCAGATCCTGCTGAAAATCCTGCTAAGGCAAATGGAAAACAAACCAGAGGTGATTGGTGGCAACCAGCATGGCTTCACCAAGGGCAGATCTTGCCTGACAAATTTAGTGGCTTTCTATGATGAAGTCACAGCGACAGTGGACAAGGGAAAGGCAGCTGATGTCATCTACCTGGACCTGAGTAAAGCATTTGACTCTGTCCCACATGACATCCTGGTCACCAAACTGGAAAAGCATGGACTTGATGGATGGACCACTCGCTGGATAAGGAATTGGCTGGATGGTCGAACCCAGAGAGTGGCGATCAACGGCACAATGTCCACCTGGAGACCAGTGACAAGTGGTGTCCCTCAGGGGTCAGTGCTGGGACCAGTGCTGTTTAACATCTTTGTCAGTGACATGGACAGAGGAATGGAGTGCACCCTCAGCAAGTTTGCAGATGACACCAAGCTGTGTGGCACAGTCGACTTGCTAGAGGGCAGGGATGCCATCCAGAGGGACCTGGACAGGCTGGAGAGTTGGGCCCAGGCCAACCTGATGAAATTCAATAAGGCCAAGTGTAAGGTCCTGCACCTGGGTAGGCACAATCCCAAGCACAAATACAGGCTGGGTGGTGAATGGCTGGAGAGCAGCCCTGAGGAAAAGGACCTTGGAGTCTGGGTTGATGAAAAGCTCAACATGAGCCTGCAGTGTGCACATGCAGCCCAGACAGCCAACCGAGTCCTAGGCTGCATCAAGAGAAGCGTGGCCAGCAGGGCAAGGGAGGTGATTCTGCCCCTTTACTCTGCTCTCGTCAGACCCCACCTGGAGTACTGTGTGCAGTTCTGGAACCCTCAGCACAGGAAGGACATGGAAGTGTTGGAGCGGGTCCAGAGGAGGGCCACAAAGATGATCAGAGGGCTGGAGCAGCTCTGCTATGAGGACAGGCTGAGGGAGTTGGGGCTCTGCAGCCTGGAGAAGAGGAGGCTTTGAGGGGACCTGATAGCAGCCTTCCAGTATCTGAAGGGGCCTACAGGAAGGCTGGGGAAGGATTATTTATAAGGTCCTGCAATGACAGGACAAGGGGCAATGGGCTTAAACTGGCAGAGGGGAGATTTAGACTGGATGTTAGGAGGAAGTTCTTTACAGTGAGGGTGGTGAGGCACTGGAACAGGTTGCCCAGGGAGGTTGTGGATGCTCCCTCCCTGGATGTGTTCAAGGCCAGATTGGATGAGGCCTTGAGTGAGCTGTACTAGTGGGAGGTGTCCCTGCCTATGGCAGGGGGTTGGAACTAGATGATCCTTGAGGTCCCTTCCAACCTTACCATTCTATGATTCTATGATTCTATGATCTTTGTACACAAAAAAATTAATAAACTGGAGGACTGAAATCAGATTTACTCTAAATGCCTATTTAAGTATCTATTTTAAGAAAAAGAAGGTGTGAACATATGACTCCTGCTATAAGTACTGACTTTGTAATAACCCCAAGTTAAGTGCTTGGGATATAGATTGCAGGTCCCTCTTTTGGCCCCTCTCTGCCTCTTCTCCTGGGCCAGTGAAAAGCTATTCTTTGCTACAAGATGTCACTGCTTCAACAAATTTTGTAGAATCATAGAATCACTTAGGTTGGAGAAGACCTTCAAAATCATCGGTTTCAAAGGTCTTAAAAATCTTATTCAGATTCTCTCTGTCCTTCCACTTCTTTAGCAATTATTTATACCCAGTCATCACAACAGCCTTTAGTCAGCAGGGGCTGGGATTTGGTCTGATAACAGCTCAGTAGACAGCCAGATAAGCAGAGATCTGAACTCAAATACACAAGAAAAGGACTGTGGATACCGACAGATCCAAACTACAGAGGAGACTCCTACTGAACTTGAATGTCCATAAGGCTGGTTGAAGAACCTGAACCATGTTCTGCATGTAGGCAAAGTCCTGCTTTCCCATCTTACATCTTTGACTGAACTTAATCATATGGCATAAGGAATATTCACAAAGCTTTTAATTCTGGTTTCCCTAAATCTGGAAAGGTTTGTTTGTCTAAGGGATCTGAAAACATTTAAAGATATGTTTCTTGCCATTCTTTTATTAAATTATACTTTGAACTTTATTAACATCTTCGATGCAAGTGTCACGTACATGGAAAATACAGAATTTGTCTCATGGAAATTCCAGAATTTTGTTCAAATGAAATCTGACTTTTACAATTACAAAAATGAGCATTGATTCAGTTCAGAATCATAAAAGATTTTGTGAAACTGACTCAGAAATAAATCACAGAGCAAAAAACTACAACCTTGGAAACTATAGTTTGAAAATCTTATGTTTCACTTTCCTGCCTAGCCCATAGGTTTTGCAGTTCTGCTACAGCCATGTGGTGACTATGATGCTCTTTGCAGCTTGGCCAGAGCAGAGCTGCAGTAGTTTGAGCTGCAGCTACCACACACCATTAAAAATCTCAAAGAACACTGCACTAGTATAACAATAAGAAATATTATGCCTTAGATTTCTCATGTCTCTAAGCTGCTTTTCCCTTTAGTGAGAAAAAAAAAAAAAAAACAGTGGAAAATACCCAAAAAAACCAATAAAAAGTTCTGCTAAGAAATCATTTTGATTAAAAAAATTGCAAACACTTCTTATCAGAAACATTGATGAATCCCACATAAATCAAATATTTTCTGATTAGAAGAGACTTCTGATCATCTTGACCTCTGTCAGATAAACAAATTACCCAGTAACTGCTACCCTGAGTTCAGAAATTCATAGGTAGCTGGAGTCAGTGGTTTTAGGAAGCTTAACAGCACTGTTCTGAATGTGTGTTGTCCTTTGTTCAACCCAGATGGAATTTAGTCACTGGCCTCAAGCTCATGCCTTGTGAACAAAGATGGCCTGTGTACTCTCTCTAAGTAGGGGACCTTGGACCTGAAATACCAGATAGAAATTTCCACCTTCTTGACCATAGAAATAGCCTTTGGTCACCAGTTTACACATCTCAGCTGTGCAGTCAGAGTTAGAATTAGTAAATCTGAGCAAAAGTTAGTGTATCACACAATTGGTAACCTGGTAACAGTTTATTATGGTCTCACTAACAACTTTACAAACACATGCCGTTCTTTTTACCTTTTTCCATTTAGAGAAATTGAGGACTGGGACTCTTAGGAAGACTCATATAGTAGGTCAGGGTTAGATCAGAGTACCTTGCTCTTGAGATTAACTGTCTCCTTTTTTGCTTATTTCCAAAGTACCTCCTACCCTGTGCATTTTAATGTGCTTATTATTTACCTCTTTTCCTGATGATTTCTCTGTTCGTTAAGCCTCCTACTTCAATCTTATTTTTTTATCCTCTCAGCTGCATTTCTTCTCAACTGCTGCATATTTTGTGGTGTACTTATTTTACTTTTAAAATTATTATTATTTTCTTTTAATAATCCTCTCCTTGGGTGTCTCAATACATCACAGTGCTCTTTTCCTCCTAGGGCCTCATTTTCCCCTGCATCCTACTATTCCCTGTCTTAATCTATCATACAGGACATCTTTCAGACCTTTTTAAGAGAATAAAGTCAGCTAACATGGATTCAGCAAAGCCAGGACTAGCCCCCCACATATTACAAACGGGAGCTGGTTTGTTCCCAGCAGCTGTCAATAGATCCTTCTTTCACACAGACATGATATGGCCCATGTAAAGTCCTATGTGAAGCTACAGGTAGTGTTCTGACAACAGATCTCAGAGGCAACCAGCTGCAATAGCTGCAGTCTTGGATACTTGATGACTTCTGAAAGATGCCATTGAGCTGCTCCCTTTTTCACCCAGAGCTTTCTGCAGGGAGCCTGGTTATGGTATCCTCCTCCTACAGCTCTGATGGGACATTGTGTCTGTAATTTTCTACATCAACAGCAAAACAGAAAATCATAGTACACTACTTAGCTTATCAGGGGGACCTAACACATTCCAGTAATACATATGTCCAAGTTTTCCTTCCTACTTCTTACATGTGCATACTTCTATTTCTAATAAAAATGTAATACTTTCCTTTGCAGAAGACCACTGATCTATACAATGCCTAGTTCTGGTCCACCACACCCAAATTCTGATAAATTTAAGACACCAGACCATCACTGCTGAGGAATATAGATGAAAATGCAGCCTTGCTTTGCTAGAACCCCTACTCAGCTCTGCTGTCTCCTGCTCCTGCACTAACACATGTAGCAAGAGACCAACAGCCTATGAGCCTGTCCCCATGACCCCAATGTCCTCAACGTAGGTTACTATCCCTGACAGATAGTCAGTGCCACTGTTTGTCCTGAAAGTGTGAAATAAACAATGAGTGGCTGCCAGAGGGGTGTTAAGTCCAGGCTTTCTCTATCTACTGACCAAGATGGGCAATAATCTGTGGCTAAGAGAGCTGCCCTGCTCTTGCCCTGCAGCCAGCTGAGGCCATGGGGTTGATGTACATGCCATGTCCCCTTGTCCCTGACTGTGTACTGAATTAAGTCACTCACAAGGCTGGAGATGGGCTCACATCTCTGAATGGCATCTCAGTGCCATTTACCTGCCTTAGGATGAGGGAGACAGTCACAATACCACAAGCAGTCTTTTATAACTAACGGCACATTGACTTACTGTTTTCCTATTCTTTTACACATGATGGCTATAGAATTGGTCCATAGCCTTGGAAATGCTGTTAGATGTTACAGCTTGGCTAACATGTTACATCCGATATTACTTCTTATTCTTCTAGAATGTCCTGATGAAATAGGCCAAACTACCCGCTAGTTACTGCTGCAGTAGAAATCTATCCCATGCCAATAATGTACCTGGTGCTTTAGTCTTTAGTTATAGTGGAAATTAAACACTATGGGGGAAAATTTATTGTAAGTACTCAGAGAAAACAAGAATATTTAGCATATCTGATTCCCCAGAAATAATGGCAAACATGTATATTTTAGATAGTTAGGATATAAGTAAAATTTCAAGGGGATGCAGCTGTGCTCATGCTTTGCATGACCAATGGTTTTAATACTTTGATGCTTTTTATTTTCACAGCTCTTTTTTTTTTTTACATTAGGGAGAGAGGATTTGTACCTATTTTAAAATACTTTAAAACCCAAGAACATTAGCCTAGAAATTCTTGGAAAGAACTCAGCTGTGCTATGTAGAAAGGAACAGCTTTGATGTATTCAAGGAAGAGTTCCTGTTGAGCTGGTATTTTACAGTTTATTTCTGTCCAAACTGAACTACTTGCACTGATTCACTAGCAAAGGAAACCTCTATTCCTTGCTTGTCCATAGACTCTTGTCTATGCCAAGCTAGCTTAGCCAGGTTTCTGTACATAACCTCTTCAACATGGTCACTTATTAATGCTAGTGGCAAAGTAACACCAGGAATGGTTTTGCCTTTAAAAAGGATAACCCGAATGTGTTCTCATTCAGGCTATGTGTTTTGTCATTTGTTAGAGTTGTACCCAATTCCAAAAATGTTCAGCCATGAAAGCTGCAGTACGCATGGTAAACATATACCAAAACCTACTTGATTCAGCAGCATAAAAACAAGTAATAGAACAAGAGAAAACAGCCTCAAGTTGTGCCAGAGAGGATGTTTAGGTTGGATATGAGGAAAAGTTACATCACAGAAAGGGTTATCAAGCATTGGAACAAGCTGCCCAGAGAAGTGTTGGAGCCATCGCCCCCAGAGGTATTTAAAAAATGTGGTGCTTAGGGACAGGGTTTAACAGTAGTGGCTTAGTAGCGGCAATGGGATTGTGAACTCTAGCCAAGCAGTTGAACTTGATGAACTCAAAGCTCTCTTCCAACCTCAAAAGTTCTACGATTCTATGAAATATCTATTTCTGCATCAAGCATGTAATGCATGTCGTGTTTTATTCAGATGTCTTTGTACTAAATGAAACCTATTTCTAATGTGAAATTCCTGGCTCATTTTCCATTGTCTTGTGACACCCCTGACTGCCATTCTCCCTATTCAGTATGTTCATGAGCAGCATCTGCCTGCTTTTTAGAAGATTCTCCTACTTTGTAAAACATTGTCCTTCTACTGTAGCCTCAAAACATGATAAACAGTTTCTCCAACTAGCAACTGTGTTTCTTTAAAACTCACCACAAGGGTTCAAAATTCCTGCTAGCAGCCCCGATGGCTACATATGAGATTGTTTTTCTTATCACCTTTCCAATCCAATGGTTTTAATTTTATCTTTTTTAAATGAGGTGCAAACATGTCTATAAAACGAACTGTTCTCTCTGAGACCATCACTATTGTTACATCTTTAAAAGATGATTCTTGAAGGTATTACAAGTGAGAATACGATCACCAGTTAGAGTGATGGGGAGTTTACCGAGAGACACAGTGTACTTTCCAAGGGAGGCAGAGCCTCAGAACTGTGCTGGGCTTCTGTCTGCAGCAAGGGGTTGCTTTCCCACTGCAGTTACTGTTCATTAATATTGACCTATCTTCTTTTATGCTTCCTTTGAACTGCTTAAACTAACACTTTTTGGTTCAGCACTGGAGTGGGATAACAACGTTTTAGAGGGAAAATATTGAGTACAGAATATTATCTGATAGTTTATACTAGGGAGTGTTAGAACCTTTTAGGTATGAAAACATGGCAAGTGCTCTGGACATCCATGATGACTTACACCGTTTCACCAAACTGGTGTTCAACTTTTAAACTATTTTTCCCAGAATGTTCTCTTTAAATCATCTGAGTTCTCTGCATGTCTTTTTTGCATCTCCAGAATTATGATTGTTTCCTCATAAGCAGCTGAATGAGACTGCATATGAAAGGGTGCAGAAGTCCATGTTCAGTTTCCTCCTGAATAACTGAAAAAAGGCATTGGAATAAACTAGACAGATACGAAATTAATTTTCTGTTTGATCTCCAAAGAGTTTTTCTTGGTCTAGTGTTTGCTTGCAAAATTATGTTAAATTATCCTTTGTAATGCGTGCATAAGATAGGTGCATGTGTTAGTATCTTGGTGACACAGGACTGCTTGACGCAGTCAAACATTAGAGACATGTGAAGGGTTCATGCCTGCCTCTAAGCTTGTCATTTAACCATGACAAACAAGGGGCAAAAAGGACACATGAATGTGTAGTTCATTTTCTGACTCCCAGCATGATTTCTGCATTCTGCNCCTTACACTTGGCCTTATTGAATGTCATGAGGTTGGCCTGGGCCCAACTCTCCAGCCTGTCCAGGTCCCTCTGGATGGCATCCCTGCCCTCTAGCAAGTCGACTGTGCCACACAGCTTGGTGTCATCTGCAAACTTGCTGAGGGTGCACTCCATTCCTCTGTCCATGTCACTGACAAAGATCATGGGAAGGACACTGACAAAATCATGGGAAGGACACCTTAAGTCCAGGCAGGTCCTGTGTCCCCTAGGGCAGAGAAGTTCTCCTGTGTGCCTTTGCTCTCTCTTTGCTTTCTGGGAAGCCTGTGAGCTGAACCCAGGATGCTGTTCCACTCAAAGAGACAAGCGAAAGACCAATAGAAGTATCTGCCAACACTCAGCTCATGCTACCTAAAGGCCAAATGTAATGACAGTTATGGACTGATGAGGTTTTCCAAAACCCATCACTCTTTTTAAGTATTTCTGAGTAGACCTGAGGTATAGGAGGTTCCATGTAAACATGAGGAAGAATTTCACTGTGAGGGTTACGGAACACTGGATTAGGTTGCCTGTTGGGGTCAACCAGAATATTACAGAGTTCTGCAGATGTGGCGGAACCGCATGACACCCGGGACCTCTAGGGATGGGGTGAAGAATGACAAGAGATGAGACGACCAGCCAACATCAATGTGATACATCCAAGATCACCCTGTTTATTGAACATGACTATGCCGTTATATACTTTTTAACAGAGTATAAGGGTTAGCTCATTGTTACACAATTGGCTCAAATCCTTAATACCACATGACATCACAAAGAGTATATAAACTGAGGGTAGTTGGCCAGGGGGGGTGATTAACTCAGGGACTGAGTAGGCATCTATCAGCAGCTGGTGGGCTATTACATTGTCCATCACTTGCCCTTTTTTTTGGTTTTACTTCACTCTCTTTTGTTACCTTCCTTTTAATTACTATTATTATATTTTATTTTTATTTCAATTATTAAACTGATTTTATTTTAACCCGTGAGGTTTTCTTGGTTTTTGATTCTATGCCCAATGTCACTGTGAGGGGAGGAACGAGTGAGAGGTTGTGTGGTGTTTAGTTGTTGGATGTCATTAAACCATGTAATAAATTCTTGACTAAGACGCTCATCAGTGGATTATGTCTCTTTTTCTCTCTCTGTACGTATGTTTGCATATATGTATAAAAGGAGAGAGCAAGTGAAAATGCTTCTTATTATTTCAGCTACCATCTACTTATTCAATTATGCAGCACCTTGGAATCATGAGGTAGAAAGAATAAAACATGAATTAAAAGCTTTCACCCCACTCTGTTTTAAAATCATATCAGCTATTTCAAATTATCTGTTTGTATTCCTCAAAAGATGACTTTCTCTTTGGCAAAGCAGTCTTTCATTATTCTGTTTATTTATTTATCTAGTTAAATCCACTGTTTTCTGGTTCAAATAAATTCTTAAACTTCCAGAATCTGTAGTAGATCTGTTTTTAGAAAATGCCTATAATCCAAAGGAGAAAATAAGAATTAGCTTTCTAGCCAGACGAGCTTATACAGTTTTTCCTCTGTTCATATGAAAAAAAAAAATTTAGAATTTCTCTTAATGTAAGTTATGAAGTCCAAGACTTCTTCACAAGCATAGCAATAAATGTGATTGCATATCTAAATGGTCTTCTGCAGGCATATGTGCCTTTACTCTGCCCATGTCCTGAGTCCAGCAGGCCAGCAGAAGCTATGGTGCCCCACCTAATAGAACATCAAGTTTAAGCAATGCCCATTAAACGTACCCAAATAGCTTTCATCTCACTCAAAACATGCAAAGAGCAAACTGTGGTCTGCCTCCAGAAAACCTTGTAAATATTGCTGGAAATAACTATCTTGACTCCATCTCTATGGTAAGTAATTAATTGGACAAATAGCACAGTACTGTGTTGCCACATACAGACAGTCTGTACAGAAATACTGATAGTGCTGAGAGGGAGTCAGTCACACCTGGATTGTACTGGAAGGTGTCTGTTTTGGCCTTGAAGCCACAGAATCACAGAATGTTAGGGACTGGAAACATCATCTAGTCCAAATCCCCTGCCAGAGCAGGATCACCTATACCAGATCACACAGGAATGGATCCAGGTACGTTTTGAATATCTCCAAGAGGGAGACTCCACAATGCCCCTGGGCAACTGTGGGGAAACATTCTGTATTAACTGGACATGTGAGCAATCCAAGCTGTGCTAGCTGCTGATTGTAAGCTAGGGAGTTCCACAGTCTCTATGAAAGATCACATTGAGGGCAAGGATGCCACCTGCAAGCTGCCTCCAAAGGAATGAGTAACAACCTGGTTCAAACCAAAATAAGGGGTGTCTGAACAGATAGTGATGAGCCAGCCAGCTTGGTGCCCTTACAGCTTGCCCCTTATGGACTCAAACCAATCATTAATGAGAATAATTTGGCCAATTTGAGTCACCTGTCCTGGCCATGTCCCCTCCCAACCTTTTGTCCCACTTCAACTTTCTTGCTGCCAGGGTGGAAGAATCTGAAAAAATCCTTGACTTAGTATAAATACTACTCTTGGCAACAACTAAAACATCAGTGTGATATCATTGTTCTGTACAAGATCCAAAACAGAGCACTGTACTCCCTACTAAGAAGAAAATTAACACTATCTCAACTGAAACCAGGAAAATCCATGAGAATGAAATTTGGATTAAAGATTTGCAAAGCATTTACGTTTCTATTTTAATGAGTCAGCCTTAGTTTGTTCAATGACACATCAAGAAATTTTAATTAACCTTAAAGTAAATGTAAAGCAAGGATGAATGATAAATTTCAATCATACTTGGTTCTTAAACACTAACTGGATACAAAGTGAGATTTAGATTTGCCATTAAGTAATTTCAAGTACTTAAAATACAAGGAACAACACCAGCATAGTAAGTTATAGAAAATCTATATTCTGTAAACAAATTAATTTCACTAAATACACTGCAAACAAAGATTTTTAATAACCCTACAATGAAGTAAGTCTATCATTCACATATAGAAATATATTTTAGGTAACTTATTCTTAGGGAACTTCTAATCTAACACATTACTGTAACAATAAATTGGAAATTCCTTGAAATATCCTGATTTCCTTTCAGGTCAGTTTGTAATTTCCTTTACATATAGAGTACACTTTTAATGCTGTTTTAATACCCTTTTTAAAGTTTGTATTTTTTTGTACAGGACCATGACCCTGATTGAAGAAAACATTTACATGCTTTCCCAAAGCGGAGAATTTTTTTTTCAACTGCAAACAAAAATCTGAACTCGCCATATAAATTCAATGGGGTTTTTTTGGACTCAGTACCTGAATAGGGTTTTTCAGATCCAAAATCCTGAAGATTCCTTTAACTGCAATAATTAAGAATATCTATGATTTAACTATGGCTTAAAAACTTCTCCCCACCCTGAATATCATTATTTAAACATCTGGATGAGGACATAGAACACGCTGTCAGCATGTTTGTTGATGACACCAAGCTGTCTGGAGTGGCTGACACAATGGACATTTGTGCTGTCATTCAGAGAGACTTAGACAGGCTCTAAGGAGAGTTGGGCAGGGAGAAATTTAATGAAGTTCAACAGAGACAAGTGTAGAGTCCTGCACCTGGGAAAGAACAATCCCATGTATCAGTAGCAGTCGGGGAGTGACCTGATGGAGAGCAGTGAAGGGGAGAAGGCCTTGGGAGTCCTGGTGGATGGAAGGATGGCCATGAGCCAGTAGTGTGCTCTTGTGGCCAGGAGGACCAATGCCATTCTGGGGTGTATTAGAAGGGATGTGGTTAGTAGGTCGAGGGAGGTTCTCTTGCCCCTCTAGTCTGCCCTGGTGAGGCCTCATTTGAAGTTTTGTGTTCAGTTCTGGGTCCCCCAGCTCAAGAAGGACAGGGAGCTGCTTGAGAGACTCCAGCGCAGAGTCACAAAAATGATTAAGGAAGTCGAACATCTTCCATATGAGGAGAGACTGAGGGAGCTGGGGCTTTTTAGTTTGGAGAGGAGAGACTAAGGGGTGATCTCATTAGTGTTTATAAATATGTAAGGGGTGAGTGCCAGGAGGATGGAGTCAACCTCTTCTCAGTGGTGCCCAGTGACAGGACAATGGACAACAGGTGGAAATTGAGGCATAGGAGGTTCCATGTGAACCTGAGGAAGAATTTTTTTCACTGTGGGGGTCACAGAGCACTGGAAACAGCTGCCCAGGGAGGTTGTGGAGTCTTCCTCTCTGGAGGGAGATGCGTTCCAGTGTGATCTACTCTAGCTGATCCTGCTCTGGCAAGAAGGCTGGACGAGATGATCTTTTGAGGTCCCTTCCAGTCCCTGACATTCTATGATTCTATGATACATTTCACACACCAAAAAAAACCCAAAAACAAAACCCACCAAAACAAACAAACAAACCCACAGAAACCCTGAATAACTATAGTGAAAGTAACTGTAGCTGATTAAGCTAACAAATGTGTCTCTGGATTTTAAAATTTGGTACCATTTAATAACGGCAACAAAACTTTTATGATCCCTTTGGTCAGTAGCTGTGAGTTAACAACAACAAAGCAGGGCAGGTATTCAAGTCCATGAGGTCATGTCCTTCACTTCTGAACCTATTTGCACTTTGTTCTTCAGCAAGTCTAAGCAGATTAGTTACAATGAAATGTTGTACCAGGCTAAACTCAGAGAAAGCTTAATTAGAAACAGTGTCAAATATTCATTAAATAGGTTTGGCTTTTTCACAATCTCACAAATGTTAGACTTAGCTGGTTAACAATGTCAGTAAACCAGTCATACAATGAATCTTTGTTTAACCTGAAATAAGAATGTTATAGTCTAGATCTTAATTTGTGGTTTCTTTCTAAGCGAATTTCTACTTGTTTTCAAACTCAAATTTAAATAGATGTATATGTAGTAAGATATTATAGGTGGCAAGGCAAGTAGATGAGGCAGGTGAGAAAAGTAGGTATCCTGTTTATGTCTTTGATACTCAACTCTTGACAATTTATTTACAAAATGCTAATAACTTATAGGACACTGGGATGGGGGCTGGGTGGTTAAGTTTGAGGTTTTGGCCATTATAAAATGTTGTCCACCTGAATCTGTAATTACTTCTTTCAATACAGTTACCTTCCTAAATTTTTGTTTTCTAATTTGCTTCCCATATTCACACAGAAAGTTAGAACAACTTCATTCTTACAACTTAATATTTTCTGGAAGATCATTTGGAAACTTATCAATGCTTACAAATATCTAAAGGGCAGGTCTTAAGAGAATGAGGCCAACCTCTTGGCAGTTGTGTCTAGCCGCAGCACAGTGGGCAACAGGCACAAGCTAGAACATAGGAAGTTCTGCCTAACTATGAAGTAAACCTCTTTAATTTGAAGTAACAGTCTTTAATTTGAGGGTGTTGGAGCACTGGAGTAGGCTGCTCAGAGAGGCTGTGGGTCTTCTCTGAAGAGGTTCAAAACCCAACTGGACATGATACTGGGCAGCCTAGTCTGGGTGACCCTGCTTTAGCAAGGAGGTTGAACTAGATGATCTCCATTCCTTACAACCCCTACTATTCTGTGATTCTATGGCTACAATTGCTCTTCCTTGATTTGTAACACCAATAACCTTGTCATTTGTCTTACAGTTCTCCACCTTCTATTTCAAGCAAACGTTAATGATAGAGATTTTAAAAGAGAGATTTTAACAGAGACAGGATAAACCTGCCTCCCCACTTCAGGATCGTCCCAGTAGCAACTCTCTCACTGGTTAGTGCATCTCCTATGAACACAGTTTATTACAAAGGCCTCAAAACTTGTCTTTAAATGGTAAAAAAATTCTGTGACCACTTTAGGTGCTTGATCCAGCCTTCCAGTGATATGTGAAGGAGAGTTTGCTGGCTGAGGACCTTTGGCAAGGGCTACCTGGGATATTCAGGAGTTTGAATGTTGACACAGCATGGGTTTCTTTCTATACTATTTGCATTTCTGTCCTTTAATAACATTTCATATTACTTCTCAAATGGGTCTGAAGTTCAAGACAGGTCACATCTTGTTTAATACACACTGAAACTAGAATTAGTTAACACAAATACTTCTTACTCTATTCTAGAATAGGATTAAGATCTCCTGCTTTTAAAATAGTTATCAGTCTTTTTATATTATATTGTTCCAGGCCATTTCATCTGTATAGTTCCTTCAGAAAACAATATTTCTGAATGTTTAACAAAGCATTCCTGGAGCAAGAAGTCATTCCACCCTTCCAGCTCCAGAAACCAACTGCGCTTGTTGCATGTGTGTTATGTTTTATTTGGCTCAATATTTCCCTTAGTTTAGAGATCAAAATATTAATCTGTGCAGTAAAAATAAGCCCTATGTGTGCTGAAAGGAAGGGGAGAAGATATGGAACATTTCATAATGTATTGGCTGTATCTAACATCTTTAATAACACTGTGCTTCAGATGCTTTGCATTAAAACTTAGTATGAAGAATATTGTATAAGAGCCAAAATCAACTGCATTGTTGGATAAATGGTATTACTCTGCCCCGGTTGTGATTTATTCTCATATAAAATTGCTTGCATGCAATGGAAAGTTCATTATTCTACCCTAAGACATAAGTAAACACTGATCATAAGGATTTAAATTATCATAATGATTTGTATAAATTCTGAGATCAATTTTTATTCTCCTTGATGTATGTTTCCAACAACCATTACCTAGTCATATCAATATTGATAATTGCCACAGGCATATATTAAATACTCTATTTTTGCCTCATCCCAGTATCACCCTGAGCTTACATACAATCCATCTTCCACAATCTGCTCCAACATTTCCTTATTGTGGTTTTTTTTCTATATTGTATCTACTCATCTCTCTTCCGTTGTCCACTAAGTCGTGTTGCCTTCTCACTTGGCCTGTAGATAGCATGTATTTTTACAGAATAAAACACAAGCGGATTGAAAGGAAAGACTTGAGGAAGTAAAGAAATGGGAACTAAGAGACTCCTGAAAAGAAGGCACAGTGATTTTCCAAGTGCAGGGGTGATGAGATAGGTGCTGGAACACAACGTCTTCAAGCACTATAACAGCTTCTTATCTAATTCTGCTTTATTACCACATATCAGGAACCTCCAAAACTCTTCATCTTTCTAAAACTTTGCATTTGGGCTGTGACTGAAAGTGGGATGTCCTGGGACATTCGAGCGAAAGAGTTAGCCTTTTATATGGACCAAGTATAAAGAAGCCATACTTCCCAAAAATAAATAAATGTTAAACCACTAAAAGACTTAAACTGTTCCTATTGAGTCTTTTTTTCTGTGATTTTGTATTTTAAAGATAGAAAGAAACACAAAAACACACCTGAAAATACTACTTAATCATCCAATCAAAGTGTAGTGGGTATTTACCCATTAACAAATCAAGAGGCGGACAAGGCCAAAGGTTGCAAGCATAGTCAGTCTAATGAATCTTTATTCCAGTCATAGTTCTTGGTTATTCGGTCAAAATAAATGATGCTGTTCTCTACTTTGTCTTTAATGAACTAACTGCACAGTTCAAGCAGAAACCACATAGGACAACCATTCAATGAAGTTGCAACCACTTTGTTCATGGGAGAGGTGAACATTTTTAATATTAATGTGCCAGTCTCTTACTGAATCAATAAAGTACTTTATAGAATGTAATTTTTTATATATATATATATATATATATATAAATTTAGAATATAGAATGTATTATTTTACCTACTCCACTATTAACTGTTGCAATGTGATCATTAGTAGGGACCGTCTCAACATCCACTGGTGCAGATGCAATCCCCACTAAAACCATTCTTCAGTATGGACGGATCACTCTACAAATCTCAGTATTTTTTTGATTCAGTTTTCTAATTGTAATATATATTACAGAATCACAGAATTAATCATATTGGAAAAGACCTTCAAACATCATCTAATCAACTAAACCATGGTAGCAAGTGTCACATGCGGTCTCTTTTGAAACACTTCCTGGGCAGCCCATTCCAACGGCAAATAAATCTTTCTGCAAAGAACTTCCTCCTGACATCCAGCCTAAACCCAGCCTGACACAGCTTAAGACTGTGTCCCCTCATTCTGTCACTGGTTATCTGGGAGATCAACCCCCACCTGGCCACAACCTCCTTTCAGGTAATTGTAGACACCAATAAGGTCTCCCCTGAGCCTTCTCTTCTCCAGACTAACAACTCCAGCTCTTTGTAGGGCTTGCGTTCCAGACCTCTTGCTGCCCTTCTCTGGACACACTCAAGCACCTCAATATCTTTCCTAAATTGAGGGGTCCAGAAGAGGGCACAGTACTCAAGTTGTATTCATACTGGTTAAAAGCACTTATGTCCTCTAGCTTGTGTATCCATGAAATAAACAGAAGTAACTGATTGTATATTTCCTGTCTTCCCAAAGTACTTTTCACCTGTGCGGTGGACATAGCATTGCCAACCCAAAAGTGAAGAAGTCATGAAATGCCATAATTGATTTGTCCATGTATCCTTTAATCTGCTCTTCTGCATATTCTCAGGTATGCAATAGTAGGCATTATTTAATTAGATGAGAATACATTCATTTGTCCTCAGGAAAAGTGCTCATTTGCAAGTGATAAGTGCAAAATATTTAATTCTTATGCAGAATCTAATTAATATTTGAAAGAAATTTGTCTGTGTAGTTTTGAGTTTTTTTTAAAGTTGACCTAGTTAATTATGGTAATGTAGTAGTAGTATTCTGTCTTCACTTGGATATTTAAAGCGGCAAGCTCTCCATGTTAAAAGAAACTTCCCATATTTCTTTTTCTCCTAGGGGATGTACATGGTTTGTGCAAGATCATAACTGGATATTTGTGAGTCTCAGTTAACTTGTCCTGTCAGTTGCCTTGAGAGGAAAAAAAGGAATTTAATTAAACAATCTAACACTGTCTAAGAATGAATAAAGTAACTGTGTTCATATCATTCTTATGAGCACTTAGTTAAGCCCAGGAAGATTAATTGTCTGAATCAAATGAGTAGGATTAAGATTTCTGATCACTAACTAGTCTGTGTGATGTCAAAATGGATGTCCATATAGTTTGAATATTAGAAATTGAGCTAAGGACAGAATTTTTATTCTGAGGATCAATCTTCTAATTTAAAAGACTGACAATACATAAAAATGCAGATTACTGCCCCTAAATCTGGCAGTTCACCCAATACAGAAGCGCATTTTTCTGTTAACTAGCATGTGAATTTTAGCCCTTTGACCCAAGGAAGGTCCTTTGATCAGATTTGTATAGCACCTTACACACAGGGTACAACCTCAAGACACTAAGTGGCAGTACATTTGCCATTAATCATAGAAAGAGATAATTTGCAGTTGAACCAACTGAAACAGTGAAACCTGGGACAGGGTTACAGCAGAATTCACTAAATCCTGAAAAGTCAAAACTCGAATGAGACTTTGTCCTTTATTCATCAGATATCACAGGTTCTTGCAACAGATTTTACATAACCTACAGCAGATGCTGTAATATCTAAACAAATTGTATTGAGCTGTGAGGGGAAAAGAGTTGTTACCTTAACTGTGAATGTCATTTGGTTTTACTCCTGGAAAACAGTTTATCTTTTTTTGATGTCCAGTGGGACAGAAAAGTTTTTACAGAGGCTCAGTGTCACAGATACACTCTCTACAACATGCAGATGTATACCCTCAGGCAGAAGCAGGTGCATATTCGAATTACTGTGATTATTAAAATTATGTCTCAGCCACATATTTACAGAAGTGATGTAGATACCAGCCAAAGCATAAATCTCTGACTGGTTTGGAAGCTATTTTAATCTGCTCTTGTAATCATCTTACTTTTTTCTTAGTCTATATGTCTGTGCATATCCAGCGGGTTGAATTACATCAAAAATTGTGTATCACTAAGTTTCTGTTTCCTTAAACCCAAGGAGACGATGCAGAGAATCACATTTCACAGTGGACATGTCAGCAGAAAGGACTGTAAATGGCAGCATACACCTCTCATGGCTCCATGTTTCTTCTCCTGTTAAATCTGTCCTGTTAGAAGGTGTGAATAATTGTTCAACTTTGTTTCTCAATGCTCATTAGATTCTTCAGAAAGACTGCTGCAGCACTGAACATTGAACTTAGTGCTCTCAAAGGGACTGGTTACACACGGGCTTGCAGAGGACAGCCACAGGGCAGTACTGGACAGCTGACAGTCCAGGCATTAGCAGCTCACCATGAATTTCACATGGTCATTTTCCTATTCTACACATTTCCCTAAGAACCGTTAGAATCTTATCCAAATATTTCCCAGCGTTTCAATTTGGAATGTTATGGTCCACAGCCTGAAGGAGCTCCAGGAACAGCAGTCTTTGTTATGCTTCATTACCTTTTTACAAATTTTTGCATACTCTTTAATAAATCGGAAATAAAACACAGTGAATTACAGGATTATGCAGCTAAACACAGGTTCTGCCAAGAGTGCTGTGATGCACTGCAGTCAAGGAAGGGGGTTTTGCATGTGCCTTTGCCTGGCCTCACCTGTTACAATTTTCATAAGAGAGTACCTCTCAAATACCAAGTGCCCCTATCCCCCTGTTTGGCAGCAGGAATAATTGCAGCCTCTGAAAACTATTGTAACAGTCTCAGTCAGCATCTCTGTTGAGTGCTGTCATAGAATCATAGAATCATAGAATCATAGAATGGTAAGGTTGGAAGGGACCTCAAGGATCATCTAGTTCCAACCCCCTGCCATAGGCAGGGACACCTCCCACTAGTACAGGTTACTCAAGGCCTCATACTCAAGGCTCATGTCAGGCACTGCATACTCTCTATTTTGCTTACGTTGTTCTGCCCTGTGCCAACTTTTGTCATTGCCGTGAGAGAGACCTTCTTGATATGCTCCATGGCAGAAGAGCACTAGATCCCTATGCCTAAGCCTCACAGAGACAAAAGAGTCTGAACATCCCAGAGTTAAGTCTTCATGATTTGTCCTGAAGGATTTTATATCCATAGACCCTCACTGCAAATATATACTTGAGAACTATGACACTGAAGACTGACTTTCAAAACTTATCTCTGGGAAGGTTTGATAGCTAAGTGCAAAGTATTCAGCTTTGACCAGGACTGGGGAAAAGTAATTAGGGAACTAATTTCCCTGTATTTCATCTGAAGCTCCACAAATGGAGGAGAAAAGGGTTAGGCATATGTCTCCTACAGTGCAACTGCTTGCAGAGATGCTTTGGAACCTGGCTCCAGAGATTAGCCTGCAGACCTCCACAAAAAACCGCAACACTCAATGCACAGAGGAGCCCTAGCACCAGCATAAGTGCAGGGGCACAATTAGAAAAAAAAAGCAGAGACAATTCATTTCAGCACTTCTGCCAGGGTAAAAGGCTGTGCAACTGCAACCGGGAGCACCTCAGCTTGATTCATCTACAAGCTGGACTGGAAAGACCATGTCATGGTTTAAAGAGCTGACAGAGTAAAGCTCTCAAATGAATTGGAGAAAAAACAGGATTGTATTTGGAGAGTGTTACAGACAGAAATTACAAAGCAGATACATAAACCATTAGCAAATACCCTGAATTTTTCCCCAACCCAAAACTAAATCTACAATCCCCATTGCTCCAGTCCTCCCCCCATCATGCCACTGCCATCCTCCAGAGGCCTAAGCACAGCCTCTGGAGTTCCCAAACAAGGCCTATCCTGTTTATCCTGATAAGGGAGCTCCTGCCTGGTGCAAGGCTGGAGGGGGAGGAAAGGAGAACAAGCTGGCCTTGCTGTGAGCTTATGAAGAGATAGTAGAATTATGGGATTGAATAACAATCTTCCAGTCCCCAGAGGACTCTTTTTAACCTTATAGTTCCCAACCTGGGACAGACCAGCACTGAGAAGTAAAAGAAGGTTGCAGAGGAACATCAAACAATGACGTGTTCCACCCTGGCTCTACTATGAGCATTTGTTTCATTGTTTCAAACAACATCTGTTTTCTATAAAGGTACCTTGAAAATTGGTATGTTTCCACTTCTGAGACAATTTGTTCAACACTGGCGGGAACAGTGTTACTACTTTTCATTCCTGCCAGCCCTGCAGAGTCACCTCAACACTGAGGAGGTGAGCCAGAGTCTATTTTGGCACAAAGCAGAAAGAACACAGCTTGATCTCAGATCCCAGGGTGAATTTTCAGTGCTGGTGGTTAAGAAAGTCATAATTTTCTCAGTAAATTAAAAGAGGTCAATGTGAAAGTCACTGGGGGGAAAAAAAGGCAAAAATAAAATATGGAACCCTACTATACTATTTATAGTTCATGTATAGATGAGAGCACAGTTTATGTAATGTGAGTTATAAATAATATTATTTTTAGTTGTTTCAACCCAAAAGCTGTAGTTCATTTAATTAAGAGAATGGGTGTGGTTTTATACTTTAGTGCAAAATACATCTGTAATGATAATCCATGGAAAAATTACCACAGTGGCAGGTAAAAAAATAGTGAAGAAATTAGGCAAAGTATTTCCAGTAAGAAAAAAATCTGAGAAAAATGTGAATTGACAGATTTGACTTTGGAGTGCAATGTTAAAAAGCAACCATTTGCATCAATAAGTCTGGGAGAGAGACTTAGTCATTTTCTACATCTGTTTGACACTCAGGGTGTCCCATTCCCTTAGCTGGTGTGCAACACATGCCCAGCAGTAAGCCGCACAATAATATATTAAACTTTAATGCTCACTTACTTCAAGCACCATTGAGGAGGAATAGCTATGTGATGTCAAATAGAATTATTCACTTCAAAAAAGAAGAGAGAGACATTATTTTCCAAATATTGTAATTCAAAACACCATGCAAAATATAGCAAAAAATGCATCACAAAATACATCACGCTGTCCGGAAGTATGAGGTGGCATCACATTGAAGAGTTGTGGTGCTTCTCTGAGCCAGGTGAATACTGACATTTAATTTTTACAAAGCTGATGTGAACATTTTTCATCATTTATAATGTCAGATTGTAACACAAGTAATGGATCATTTATATCAGGATTAAGGAAGGTACAGGAAAAGTAATGCTCCCTCCCTGGATGTGTTCAAGGCCAGATTGGATGAGGCCTTGAGTGAGCTGTACTAGTGGGAGGTGTCCCTGCCTATGGCAGGGGGTTGGAACTAGATGATCCTTGAGGTCCCTTCCAACCTTACCATTCTATGATTCTATGATTAAAGACGAAATGCCTTCCTGTGAGATAAGGGTAATGAAGCAAGGGGATGTGATTTGATTTTTGATTAATGGATCCACCCAGTGAATATCTCCAGCAACAAGTATAGCAGGATATAATGAGCTATTTCCTTGGCTTCCTAATGTGGCTGCTGTTTCACACCAGAAAGAGGTAGGAGGTGGGAGACTAACAGGGCTCTGCCCCTCAGATCCAGAGATCAAGGTCCAAGCTCTGGTCTGTACCCATGCCAAAGGCTATTTTCAGCAAATCCAGTTATAAATAGAAACTCGCCTCTTGAAGCCAAGGGCTCAGAGGCAGATGAATGTGATGCTGATCACCTCACACTCAACTGTCACTAGTTAGAGAAAATTACGTACTTCACTCATGCTTTCTTGGAGACCTGCATGCACAGACCTTTGACTCATTTAACCAATGACTGTGGAGAGTTTAGTGACCTAGATCTACATTAGCAGAGACAAGTAATGTTACAGATATATGCTTCTGATAGTTAATCATAGAATTCTCAAGCTAATATAAAAATTCAAAGCCAAGGTAGCTAAGCTACTTCCATTGCTTAAACTAAACTTCAGTTGCTTAAAGTAAATGTATAAACCTGGATCTAAATTTTTACTGGTTTAGGTTACGTTTTGGCAGCATTATTGTTGCCCTTATTGGAGGACACAAGCAGTGATTGCTACTTTCAGGATCTGGCAAAGTTGTGGTGGATGTACAATGGACCAATCATCCAAGTGAAAGCCAAGTCCTGCTCCTACTGAAACTGAAACTGAAAAGAAATAAAGGGCGCCTCCTCCATGGGGAAAAAAAAAAGGGAGGGGCGGTGAACACACAGACGGATGGACACACGACACAACAAAAAACTAACAACAGAACTAAACAGAACTGCAGAGACTGCAGAGGTACCACTGCTTGGGAAGGAGGGCTAGAGATTTCGGGTAGCCACAGTACAGCTCAAATACACTATGACAACTGTACTGCCATAGGATTACAATTTACGTTATCCCTATGATGAATATAGAAGCAGTCCAAACTAATCACAGTAAGCACTCTAAGAAAATGTTTGAATTATTACAAAGGTGCAAACTGTCCTGCAGCTTCTGAAGTAGGCACTATTCAACAGGGTTTCACCAGTGCCAGCTGAAGCATTCCTTTTCACTGGAGCAGGAGAACGTCTTTCACCCAGTGGGAAGTCACAGCAAGGGAATAAAAATCGAATATATCTACAACTCCTGGCGCACCACATCTGGGAGGGAAGCAGCCCATCCTAGTAGTGGTCTGGATCAAACACTCCCCAGGCCCAGAGGAACTCAGCCTTGGCTGCCACCAGGAAGACTGAACCTATCCTGGGGGATACAGGCACAGACTGAGGGCTCCACTCATCAGTATTCAGACTGCAAGGCAGGAGAAATGTGTGCCCATAAAACCCACCACAGCCAGGGTTACCTAAGACCAGGGCATGTCAACAATTCACAGCAATACCAGGCACCATCCCTTCTGTTACTGCACATCATTCCTTACCCGAAATACAGTCTTCCGTGAAAGCAAGGAAATAGAAAACCAGTGGGAAACAGTGTTGTAATAAAAATAAATTACATCTGAGGTGGATGCACTTCATTGGTAGATTTCTAGATCAGATTTTTTAACATCTCCAGTGAAGATATGTGTTAGTTTCTACGAAAACACATCTTTCGTTCTGATGAAATGGAGACATGCTGGTTGGCTATCAGGTTTTTGGGCTTATTAAAATATTTTGAGGCTTTAATTACATCTCCACTTCTACTACCAAAACTATTGTGTCTGAGCTGCATTTCTAGCTTGGACATAAAAATTACGAACAGAGAAACTTAGATAAAATGGAAGAGTACTGAAGTCTCTTAGTGAAGA
Source organism: Eubucco bourcierii (assembly GCA_013396675.1). NCBI lineage: Eukaryota > Metazoa > Chordata > Aves > Piciformes > Ramphastidae > Eubucco > Eubucco bourcierii. Next base: position 85,608 of record VWZE01016566.1, on the reverse strand, counting down.
GGTGAACATGCCAAGGATAGGCCATAAAATGGTGATGACGGATAAGTTAATATCATTTCATTGCAGTATCAAAAACTTTGTATCTGGAAGCACAGCTTGTATCTCTCACTTGCTGCTTGCTGTGCTCCCTGCTATCTTCCCCTGCTGCTGTTTTGGACGATGCTTTGCTGCACTGCTTTACTCCATCCCCATCTCCTTTAAGGTTGCTATATTCTGTAATTGTTTTGTCTACACTGTTATATTCAGTTTAACTGTAAAAATACATTTCATTTTCTGACTTTCCAAATCCTGAGTTGTATGAATTTTTTTCTCTCTGGGGCAGATTTACAATAAGTTATTGGGGAAGGGATCCACTCTAACCCATAACAACTAAGCAGAATATATTTGAGGATTTTGTATTTTGGCACCACAAAGAATAGACCCTTCTGAACCATCTAATTTTGACGCAGCATGAATTCTCAGGACTGATGAAGGGAGTATGCCAAGGTAAAAAAAAAAAATCATTCTCTGCCTAAGAAAGAGGAAGAATCTGGGGACTTCAGCACAGCAGCAGAGACTTTATAAAACACAGCAGGAGTTCTAAGATCCCATGACAGGGGAGTTTGTGCACTTAAAGAAGAGTATTTCATTAGACTGCACCCTTTTTATACATAAGCGATTTAAAGTTGATGCATATGAATGGGCAATGTCAAGGATTTTAGTCAAGCTGAAGTCAATGGTACATCAACCCAAAAAGCTTTTTATTAAGATGTAAGTAATATTGGATATATTAAGGGTAAGGCCTTCAAACTAAAAGTACTAAAACTAATTTAATGGAGAAAAGACTTATATGATTCACAGGAGGAGGATAGTAACATTTAAGCAAAAGAAAGAAGGCTATCCTGAATAAAAATAAATTGAAGGGACACATATTAGCTGTTTAAATTCAGATGAAAAATAGGGGTGGGGGGTAATGAAGAGGAAATAGTCATACCTCTAAAAGTGGGGTGTAAGACAAAAAACTACTTCCAAAATTAACTGTGTTCACATGAATATCTTATGGTAAACAGTAATAATTTGCAAGATCTCAGACCATCAGCAGGAGGATACCTGAAAATTATAGATAATCCTTCTGAACAAGTAGGGAGTGTGAGGATTTCCAATGACATTTTAGAGGAGCTTATTATTATATTTGTCACTGGTGTTGCCCTAGAGAGTTGACAAATCATTTAAACATACACTTTGAGAGACAAATCGTGAGACAGTGAAAATTAAAATTCAGTAACAAGTTAATAAATTACATAGCATTAAGTTATGCTGGTTTTTGTTTTACTGTGTGGAAAAGTATTTTTAAAACACAATTTGGAATTGATAGATGTTTACCTAATATTCAGCTGTATTTCTTCATAAATGTTTGCCGTATCTTAGAAGCAGCATATCTGCAATGTAATGCAGGGGTTACTATGGTGAGTTCACATCTCCTATTTAATGCTGTACCTGAGTAAATACACATTGCAACAATCTCTGTTAGAGGTGCTATTAGTAAAGTTATGTCAGCATTTCTCTCAAAAATACTTGTTTTCCTGTTGCAACTTGGCCAAAAGAGGAACTATCCCTAGATCAAATCCATAGAAGTCTTTGTGCTCTTTTAAGTGTGGTTTTTTTTCACAACTTCACGAAGTCCTCTGTTACAAAAATCAATTTTTTTAAAAAAATCAGTTTATTTGTTTCTTTTCTTTAGTAGGTAGCAATTTTGAGGACAATTATGATAATTTTCATTTAGAAAAATCTTTAGAAAAATATTGCAGTTAGTTTTTTTTCAATGCTGTAGTTGATACCAGTAAGCATTCAGTCAGGCATTAATTGCTTTTCTTCTTTTACAGTCCTTCTATACTGTCGGACTGGTATAAAGACTCTTTTGTCTGAAGGTGAACCAGGTCTTGTCTTTTGTATTTAATGACTCAATTTAACTAAATGGCATCAGAAATTTAACCTGAAGACTCCAGTGTACTCTTTTTGAGCAATTATGTGAGTCACTCTCCAGGATAGCACATAAAAAAGGAGTGCATTGTTGGAAGTAATCAAATACATTTATCATTTTGGCACATATCTATTTTTTCTAATTATTTACTTTGAAAAGGAATAAATAACTTTAGGATAATATTTTTTTCTATTTGCTCACTTGTGTGTGTCAGGATAGCTGTTGCATTATGCGCTTTGATAAATGTCTAGACTGACCTGATTAAATGCTTTCCATCCCTGAGCTTTTTCTAAACTAAAACAATTTGTGGAAGAAATAGAATCATAGAATTGTCAGGGTTGGAAAGAAACTCAAGGATCACCTAGCTCCAATGTCCATGCCATGGGCATGGACACCTCACACTAAATCAGGTTGTTGAGCCTGTTCCAGCTTCTACCACCTCTCTGTACAACCTGTTCCTGTGTCTCACCACCTTCATGGTGAAGAACTTCCTAACATCCAGTCTGAATCCACCCACTTCTAGTTTTGCTGCATTCCCCATAGTCCTATCACTATTTGACATCCTATAAAGTCCCTCATCAGCTTTTTTGTAGGCCCCCTTAAAGTACTGAAAGGTCTCCTTGGAACCTTCTCCTTTCCAGAAGGAATAACCCCATCTCTCTTTGTCTTAATAGGAGACCTGTCTATATGTGACAAAATCACTTATACAACATAATAAACAAAACTACCACAAAAGTATTTCTAAATACAGGTAATTTTACTCAAATGTGTGTATTTCAAAGGTCTGGGTGGAAAAGTCAAAATCCTGAGTTAATGAAACACAATCTTTTCCAGCATGCCTATAAGGTCTAGTTATTACACTGGGATTTTCATATGTGCTTGCATGTTGAGCTTGTGAAGACTACTTTTAAGTGAAACAGTTTCTTCTATGCTTCATGTCGACCAGGAAGAGTGCATACTCATTACTGAACTGACTGAACAGTGTGGCTGAACAAATACATATTTCTCGTAAATCAGGAAGGAGAAACTCAAACAGATCACAAATGTACATCATTAGATGTTAATGAGAAAGAAAGGTTATTTTTTGAGAATTTACTCCCATAGTCAGAAAGAGAAAGGTATTTCAGCTGTTGCCCTCAAATAAACTATAAGAGCTGGGGTCCCTCAAATAAACTATAAGAGCTGGGGTTTTATGCAGGGGTAAATCAAGGCCCATTATGTTAGGTGGAGTCATATAGATCATTGAAGTGGTGTTGATGCAGTTTTGAGAGAAACTTCAGTTTGTGAGTATTACAATATTTGGACATTACTGAATAGTTTGTTGCTTAGTTTCTGCAGTACCTTAAGACAGATCTCAAGCTACATTTAGTTATGTGTTACATCACTGGAAGGTGAAAACTAGATTGTGCATTTTCATCTTTCTATTCTAAGGTTTCCTTTCCAAATATAAGGCAGCATCTAACTTTGCAGTATTAGGGTCAAAATCCTGTAACAATGAAAATTTTAGAAAATACTTTCCACTAATATAAACAAAACTATAACTGAATGTGAAGAAAACTATGTGTTTTGAGGCACACACCTCTGAGTAGAATATGAATAAAACATGAATCTATCCACTCTTCAAAAGAATTATTGCCATGGTGCACTAGTAATTTATCTTTTTAAACATTAATGTCCTACATTCACATTTTTCACACCAGATCAGTCATATTCATCTATGTGCTAAGAAATCCTTTTAAGACAGTCAGTCAGTATATTTTGTCTATCTTTTTTCTTCAGTTCTGCATAAAAAACTGGAGCAAACTGGAGCCCCCTGGAAGGAGGGGGCTAAGTTTTATATATATTTATATATATATATATACACACATATTTAAGTTACATATTTGTTTATCAGAAAACAGTTCTCAGACACCAAATGTGAATAGTCATGCAGTATCAGGAGGGTAAAACATGGCAGCTCTGTCAGTCTCACTCATGGCAAGATAGAAATGACATTTTCAAATATATTGACCTCAGAAAGCAGCATCTCAACTTTCCTGTGATAAGCATCCAAAACCTTTGTGATGCATCAGGGCAATGTGCCACTTTAGGAGATCAATGTCTAAACCTTGAAACACTTGCTATTTCCCTGGTTTCCTTAAGGACAGTATGAACCAGAATGCACTTGAAGTATGACCTCAAGATGACAAATGTATGGATTAAAAGACTTACAAGAGGTGGGAAGCGATCTTGGTCTATGCTTTAAAAGGCAGTGAGGCACAATGGGTTAACCATTTTAAGTTAATGATACATTTTCACTGCTTTTGTGATAGATCTAGCACTTCTTAGTGAAACTCACTGATGGCTAAGATTTTCATTGTTACCTTCTTCATTCTTAGTATGGGAAATTTATCAGATAAATCTGGAAATATGATCTTGTGTGTTACTTCTTCACCAAAAATCTAGTGGACCACCAGTGAGCCACAAATTCCAGATTTTCAGAAGTGTGCAACAGACACCTTTTGTATGTAATTTGACATAATTTCAGTCTGTTTCTGCTAACTATTAGCACAAGAAAGATTCAGAATCACAGTACGATAATTTTCATCACTGAAAAGAAATCAATAGTATTATCCAAGTGCATAAAGCTCAGAGAAAGGAAAGACTCATCATATTGTCAATATTTTTAATTCCACAGAGCCTCATGTAAAGTATCAGGTGCTACATTATATCATAGTTAAAGAGTTCAAATTTTGAAGGAAGTTATAAACAAATTTAACAATTATATTAAGAAATGCATTTAAAACGTTTATGAGCACTCACACAGCTTTTAGCCACTTAAAACATGGAATCATACAATTGTCAGGGTTGGAAGGGACCTCAAGGATCATCTAGTTCCAGTTGCCTTGCCATGGGCAGGAACACCTCGCACTACGTCAGGTTGCTCAGAGCCACGTCCAGCACAGCCTTAAAAACTTCCAGGGATGGGACTTCCACCACCTCCCTGGGCAACCTGTTCCAGTGTCTCACTTCCCTCATGGTGAAGAACTTCTTCCTGACATCCAATCTGAATCTACCCACTTCTAGTTTTGCTCCGTTCCCCCTAGTCCTATCACTATCTGATGCCCTAAGAAGTCCATCAGATTTCTTGTAGGTCCCCTTAAGGTACTGGAAGACCACAACAAGGTCTCCTCAGAGTCTTCTCACCTCCAGACTGAACAGCCTCAGCTCTCTGTCTGTCTCCATAGGACATTCTACAAGCACTAACTAATTTTCATGAAATCACTGTGAAATAGGGAGGAAGATATTATCACTGAACTATTAAGTTGAATAACATGTTAAATGTCACTAGCACTGAAGAGTCTTACAGGTATTAGTACTGATGATTACCATCTAGTCTTGATAATTCATTTGATGATTTGGATTTCTCTTTCAGTATGGACAACAGCTTCTCTATAGACCATTATAAATGGTAGAGTTAGACCATTTTTCTTCAAGGTAAAGTTTTCTTCAAAGTAAAACCAGCATTTTGTAACACTGTAACAAAAAGGATAACTTCTTCCTGGTTTCCTAACAACTCATGACCTTAATATCCAGAACACTGAGTCCTGATGTAGTCCCTTTTGTCCCTCTATTTTGTGTTTCTTTAATTTCTTCAGCAGTTTGGTCTAAAAACTTAACAGGTGTATTTCAGAAATCAGTGTTAAGGATATTGCAGAGGAAATGGAAAGACAAGCTAAGTTAACAAGAACCAGAAGATCTGACTATTAATGGATAATTGGAATTTAAGGAACAAACTCTTTCCCCTTGAAACCAGATTAGAAACAGAGGAAAAAACTGGCTGGATGCTGCAGGAGTATGGTATTTTTATATTCTTCCTTTTTACAGTGAAAAAAATAGGGGATGATAAGGTTACTCAGATCTTCCTTTGCCAGTAATAAGAGCTTAGGATGAATGAGTATCTCAAGATTCAGTTCATGTTTCTCCTTTAAGGTTTATTGCCTACAGACACCAACGCAAGTGAAAACTAAAGGTTAAGTGGCTGGTGGACATTTTCAGTTTTGTTTGAAATAGATGTCACAGAACTTTCACATGTTTTAAAATAGTGACTCATCTTGTACTCTATTGTTTGTTTCTATTTTACTATGGAAAACATTGTTTCTTCTTTAAGAAAGTTTGTTTTAGGGACATTAATTTCACTGTTAAACAAGCTCAGATCTTCCTTGGTGCAAGATTGAAGCTGATCACATGTATAAATACTGCCCACAAAATAAATAGAAGTAGAAAGGGCACTGGATCAAGTCTTTTTTGACAATCTACATTCTTGGTCATGGTCCATTGATGACAATGGGTAGTGGGATGAAATGGTTGCAGAAACGATTTCAAGAGAAAAGAAACACTATGAGAATTTTTTTCAGCTTGCTTAAGTTAAATGTTGACAGGCAGGAGGAATTTGCATCCAGACAGAATGGCAGAAGAAAAGCTAAAATAGATCCTAGAATGGAAGAGTGAAGTGAAACTGGCTCAAAAGACAAACTCACCTCTAGGTCAAAGCACCAAACTTAGCCCTGAACCAGGACAATTGAAAAAAAATCTGTTAACACTTGCTCTTCAGGATGCTATGTGAGATTAGAGATAGCCAGTTCAGTTGCACACATCATAAAACTCATTATCATTCCCAGTTGTCTACAGTTTTCATGTAAATCTGAAAAAAAAAAAATCTGAAACAAGTCATATATCTTGAACTGGACTGTTACTCTCTATACGGTAATTCCTGTTTCCCTCTTGCCAAAGTGGCAAACCTAGAGTAACCAGTTCTTTAACATCAAGCCAAATACAAACTAGGAGTTCCATATACCAAAACTTCTAGAATTAAAAACCTATTCATTTTCAAACAGAGATGTCAGTGAGCAGTACACACAGATATTGCAGGAGTATGGAAGTTTCCCACCTTCATATTTAAATAGGACTATGGAAAGTTAATTTCTCACTTACCACATAACTTTACTTGCAATAACTAAACAAAATTTATATTCTGTGTCTCCTTGTTTTCTTAAAATGGAGGTGGGGAAAAATCAAGCTCAGTTCATCAACATGTTTAAATAGTGCCTCTGAGGAAGGATTGAGAAGCAAATATGTACCATTGCACCGGGCAGCTGCTCTTGCAGATTTCCAGTTAAATAAACATCTATTGCAAGGTATGTCTCGTAATGAGGTTGTTTTCTCTAGACTTTTTCTAGGGTCATGGTCATCACCTGGGAATTGTGGTTTTCAGATTTACGAAATTACTAATCAATATTTGTGCAAAATTAGGCAATAATGTAATAAACAAAAGTGGTGTATACATGTGAGGCATATAAAAATAAAGTGTTCATCTGTTGAATTCTAGATTTTACTTTAACAATTATTTAATGGAGTCAAGTAGAGTAAATGAAAAAACCTTATAGCATGTTAAATAGTTTTTAACATTGAAAAAAAAAGGAAAAAGAAAGAAAAAGAAAAAATTACATGGAAACTGATCGTAGCAAAATATAAATATAAATACAGCTCTGTTTTCATAGTATATGTGGAAGTATTGTATATGTGTATAATACTTGTATACATAATTTCTGATTCTTTAAATAGGCAAGAACAAAGTAAAGAAACAAGTCTTTGCAGGAGCAGTGACTGATCATTGCTCTGTGTTCACAGTAATCTCTGGCATGTTCATTCAGTCTGCTGAGCCAAGAAAAAGCTTTTATTAATAGGACTTGATTAAAATAAGTACTAATGACCTATTGGAAGTCAAGAACCACTTTTCCTTTAACATTTATTTTTAAATAATTTTTAAAAAAAATCCAAACCAGGTAATATGCTAACAGATTTTTCTCATCTAATACTTTGTAAACCAGCATGGCAAATACATTTGTTTTCAGCTTCAGAAAGACAGAACTCCCTGGTCTGAACTTCTTTTCTGACTGCTTTTACAACCATACAAAGTTACAACAGAATCTCAGCTATTTCCAAGCCTTTGTACCCATTTTTGAGTTAGGTGCTCAAATGTCAGGGAAGTGTCTGATATTTTGCAACTGTGTTTGAATTGAGAGCTTGATTGACTATTATCTCACCTTGACAGGAGCTTGATTACTTGAGCTATGAAAAGATAGTTATAGTTTTATCCCACTTTCTGGCATTAACTCTTACTTATTCCTGAACATCTACAACCACGCATTTTAATTAAGCCAAAAACATGAGATGGCTAAGATCTGAATGACAGTTTAGTGTCTAGTCATGTTACTTCTTGGATTTGCCTATATCAATGAAGTTTTAGCCTGGATAAAATTCAAAATCAATTTTTCTCCAGGTGTTGTACTGAGGAAGGATTGTGATAAACTCTTTAAATTTAGGATAAAAAAGAGGTTGAAAAACCAGCCCTTTGGTAGCAATGGGGGATGAGTAGCGGAAAATATTCTTGCTGCAGACTAATAAGAATGTAATTGCTGAAGGAACCAATCTTTCATTAACTGGAAAGGCAATAAACTCAATCAGTCACAGTACCAAAATGTTGCAATTCAGTTGAAGAATTTTATTGAACTAATTGATTTAATTGCTTTAAGTAATGCTGTTTTAAGAGTCATTATTAAGAAACATTATTTTCCATATAATTTTCTGAAACATAAAAGCTTTTTATGAGGCAAGAGATTTTCATTAAAAAAAAAAAAAAAAGAGAAAGAGAGAGAGAGAGGCAACAGTTTCGATTTAAAAGAGCAACTTGACTAGGTTCTGTTTCATTAGAAATTATTAGGGCTTGATGATTTTGGGTGTCATCATGGATAATGTGAGGCACTTCATAAGTGAAGTGTATTTTAGCTATGTTGAGACTAGCTTAAACATTTCTGATGGCATTTTCTCAAAGGCAGAAAATTAGTTGCATCTTATCTGCTTAATTCAGATTATGGATGAGGAAAATCTGCTTCCAACTTTTGCACACCCACTCTCCACTCCTCTTTAGACCCGAGGAAACACTGTACAAGTGTTGCAAGTTACTCAGTAGCTCCACAATCAGTTTAAGCTGGAATAAGCAGTTTGTGCTTACCTTCCAGTCCTCTGCCTGATTTTTGCCATTTGCATCTCCCTTTCCTTTCTGCTAGATGTCGGTGCAACCACATGGTGAGTAGGAACAGGACAACACTCTGGGTTAAAACTTGGCTGGCTTTTTTTTTTTCTCCCATATGTATTTATGACTATTTGCAGTCACTGGGAAAGCAAGGAGAGTGAAGACAGTGATTGGGTCAGTGGGAAGTTGGCACTGCCTCTTTTAGCATCAGCATTTGCTTATGTTGACTTAAGTGAGTTGTGGGACTGTAGTAGTTAGCATCGCCGTTCTGGGTTCCAAACCCAGGGAGGGTCTATGGAGCAAGAAGCAGGAGTCCAGACACATCAGTCGCTTGTTCCCTTCCTCTCCCAATGGTGTTTGCACTGTGAAAAACCCATCTCATTGACACCAGTACTGATGCAATACCTAGCAAATTCAAAAGCAAAGGGAGAGTACTGTATGTAACCCAGTATCACCACACATGTCCTGGGCATGTCTGTGTAATCTTTCTGGATCTGTGACAGTGGCAAGAAATATTGACATCACTGCAAAGCCGAGCAAACTGTTTGGGAGGTTTTCATGCTACAATAAACCTTTAGTATGTTTCTAGCAACATCTCAAAGGTTATTGAATCACGGGTGATCCTGGCAGGGCAAGATTTGTAGGGGAGGGTAATGTAATTCATTAGATCAAATGGTGGGATTCAGGTGGGCATATTCACATTTCCAGATGCCAAGTCCAAAAGGTAGAGCTTGTAGGTCTTTCAGATACAGTTTGTAATCAAGGTGATATCAGCAATGACTGAATTCCCACAGGGTGAATTTGATTGCAATTCATGTCTGGAAAGTCACTTCACAGACTTCTTGCCATTAAGTTGTGGCAGTATGGCTCAGGGGTCCAAAAAAAAGCCTAGTTAGTGCCTGAAAAACCTCTTGGTCAAGGTTCTGCACAAATTCATTTCAGCTACCACATGAAAATAGCATTGTCATTACTCTTGCTTTACCATTGTTAGTTTTAGCTATTAAATATATCTCCTGGTGCTTGTCCTTTGAACAAACTGTTGTTATGTAACAAGCATACAGACAAGGAGTAGATGACCATTTCTAACTCACATGTTTTAGGAAATAATAGACCTTAACACTCAGGACATCTCACAAATTGAAGCTCTGAAGTAGGTCAGAGAATGTAAAATCTTGCAGAATTTTTGCCGTTTAGTCAGAGCAAAAGTATGTTTTGCACAATGTAACAGGAGGGATATAGTAACATGACAGTGTAATAAACATGTTTCAGCCAGTATAATAAACAGAATTTAGAGCTTTCAGAGCTGAGACAGATTACTCTTTCAAAAGAGGAAAAATGCGCAACCAGACATTGTCTCATATGACAAATGATAATAATGAGCAATAACAATAATGTGAATCATTGTTATAAGTCATCTGGTGGGTTTTTTGTTTTTGTTTTTTTTAGAAACTAATGAAGCAGTACAAAAAGTGACAACCACGGCTAAGGAAAACTATTAAGAAAAGCATGTGGAACTGACAAAGCTCTTCTAGATACGGAGTTTCAAGACAAAAAAGGACAAACAAGAATGTTTCACCTAGAGTATGTTTTTTAACTTTTAAAATTATTTTTCTATCAATTTTTTTCTTCTTTTATGTGGCTGTTCTACATTCTTTATTCATTAAATAGTTGATAAATGACAGTCTTCTCTGAGTCCCCACATGTTCTTTCGTTGCTTAGTCTTAAATGTATATATCCCCATGATTTCCAAATGAAATAATCATGTACTCCATTCACAGCTTTGCAGATGGAGGTCTAGGGAGAAGAAAGTGTGTTAGATCCACTAATGACATTGAGATACCTTGTTCTGAACTTCTGTGAATTTGCCTACAAAGACTGTTTTGGGCAGACATGCACTGACACTGTCCATGCCCACTGTCCAACCCATTAAATCCTTAGAAGCACGGCAGAGGATAGTGGAAGTTTTATTAGGTTTCCACATTTCATAACAGTAGGTATATGCTTGGTATACTTTGAACAGGTTGAGCAGACTGAGCAGTGAAGAAACTGACTTTGTAGAGCCTGAGCCCAGATCCTGAGATGCTTAACCATGTTTGGATGGTGGCTATGCCAGATAGGGCTCCAGGAACCTTTGGGACCTCCCCAAGAAAAGTGTAAGTAATCCACAACATTGAGGTGAGCTCTCACTGTTGTATTAGAGGCATAAACTAGAAATTCAATTTTATGAAGTCAATTTTGAATTTATTTTTATGAACCTGGGGTGAACAGGGCTAGACATAATGGCATCTCCCACTCACTGGTCTTTACTGAGCCAGACACATATTGATTTAACCTTTTTTTTCATTCATTTTAATAAGTGGGAAATCCTTATAAACTGTCAACACCCATAGGTCTATGAAGGCATACTTTTCTCCTTGTGTAAATATAAACCTCTTTAAGAATGATACCTCATCCTAATTCTTTCTAAAAGCCGACTCTTCTCTTGGGGTTTATGTTGTTAAGTGTTGCAAAGTATTGTACACTGCTCAGACAGCACAAATAATAGTATTGCTCTCCCACAGAGTCTGCTAATGAAAGGGAAATGTGATTGTTTACACAGACTTATTTTAATCTCATCTACTTTATATGAATACATTCTTATTTTTGTAAATGGAAATGTAGCCATGAGACCTTAAAGACTGCTGATGGAATTAAGTTATCAGTGGTTGTTTTTCACATGTTTTATAACGATCAAAATATAAATGGCAGGATCATGTTCAACACAAAAGTGGTTGAGGAAGACAAGACAAACATGTGCTAGGAAGAGTTGCCCACTCTAGCAAGGTCAGTGGTTCTATAAATGTGGCACTCTATCCCGTTGCCCATCTATTTTCCTCCACGGGAGCTACGATGCTTGTGGTCTCACTCAGGAAGGATCTAGGTTTTTCTAACTCTACTGTGGGTCAGTTGTGTTCAATGTCTCTATCCCTCTAAAGAGGCTCTCTGTTCTCCATATTCCCATTAGATTCTTGTAGACAGCAATAATCTCCCTCCTTTGTCACCTTTTCTGTAGGCTGACCAAGGCTTTCTCAATATCTCTTTGTATGCCTTGCACTTTCTGGGGAAAGTCTTTCTGGGGAGAAGGACAAAACTCAAAAATTACTGATGGAGAGAAATAATCTCTTCCCCGCCTTTGACCTTCTGGCTTCACTGTAGCTAATGCAATCCAGATGGTCTTTTAGTTATTTAGTTTGTGACCCAGAGGTGAGGAGCAGTGGTGTTCAGCTCTTCCATCCCACCATGTTGTGCTCTCTATGGAGATTCTGACAGTTGTACACTACTAAACAAATGGGCTTTTCTGGTCGACTAGACATGAATGAAAAAAGTATATGCATTTGCCCCTTGTTAAATGGTGAACAGCAAGATCTCCCCAGTCTGTGTTACTGGATGTGCATTTATCTCGTGGCAGATAACCATGGACACATACTTCGGTGCACACACATCTGGTGATGCAATGAGACAGGCAATGGACCTCAGAGAAGAGAGATCCACAGTCAAGCTAGCCTAGCAAGTAATTCTTCTGGAAAACTTTCCTTAGTCACATCTGAAAGGACTCCATTAGAGGTGGCAGCAGAGATGAGGATCACCTGGGTTAAATGCTTTGGTAAGCTGATCTGAGCTGGGCTGTTTCTGATTAATTGCCTGTGATGGTCATTGCAGATACTGCAAACATTAGCACTGTTAAATGAGGATGGAGACGGAAATATCAAATTAGGTTTAGTTACTTTTCACCCAGCAGATCTGGACCTATAGGTTTTCCATATCTTAAAAGAAGCAAAGGTCTCCAAAATTTACCTAGTATGCAGCTCTGAATGCTGGCTTCTGAGTCTCAACACCACTGAGAGTCCAAGTCATAGGCATCAATTGGTTGGACATTCAAGAGCCTGAAATTGCTTGCTCACACTTGGGCTGAACCTGGCGATAGCTATGGGAAATCATAGACACTCTGCTATTTAGCTGAAAGGGCAGTTCTCTACATTCAGCAAATGGTGTAATGCAGATTTTAGTTACCTTGCATTATATAACTCCGAACAATCAGGAATGTCAAGACTTCTTGTATATACATATATATGTCAGTATAGAAAGGGGCTACACTAAAGTGATCTAATACTTCAATATTCCTCAAGCATATAAATCCATGGTATTATCTTGCATAGTATCCAGCTTCATTATCTAAAGAATTCATAATTTCTCTGTGCTGCAGCTTTGTTTGCTTAGTCTTGTTCCATGTAGAACATGAACAGTATGTTCCTTTTAGCACGTGAGTACTTTTACAGCAAAAAATAGGCACAGACTCGCAGTGAAAATCTCCAGGTAGCCTCTGCATTTCCTCAGGCAAGGCTTGAAGCCGGGAATAATTGTCCTGACAGTGCAAGATGTTTCCACATGTGTTCTGAAAATCAAGGCGGGGGGAATGGCACCACTGAAGCAGTCATTTCTGTGTGAGGATGTGGAACAACAGAAGGCCTGAGGTAAACATCTGAAGAGGATATTTTTGTCCATTTGCGACATTGTTCAAATAGAAAGAAGGCAAAACAAATTTTGCATGCGTAATCCTTCTGGATAACATAAATAACATATAACCCCATCCAAAGCCCAGAGTCATTACATTAACCTTTAAAGCACCTGACTGAAGTGTATTAAACAAACTGGCTGGTGGTCACAAGTCATTCTGGGCTGAATAATTTTTTTAAGTATTCCTGTCTCACTCCACTGAGATTACACAGAATATAAGGCAAATTGTCTCATTTCTTCACCATTAGAGTGCAGTGTCTTCTGTTAGGTGTCAAGAACCTGACCCTCTCTGCCATTCTCTTCTTAAAAACACTGGGGAATCATAGAATCATAGAATTACAGGATGTCAGGGGCTTGAGGGGATCTCAAAAGATCATCTGGTCCAGCCCTGTGCCCCCTGCCAGAGTAGGATCGCCTAGAGTAGATCACACTGGAACGCATCCAGACAGTTCTTGATTATCTCCAGAGAGAGACTCCACAACCTCCCTGGGCAGATGTTTCCAGTGCTCTGTGACCCTCACAGTGAAAAAAATTCTTCCTCAGGTTCACATGGAACCTCCTATGCCTCAATTTCCACCCATTGCCCATTGTCCTGTCACTGGACATCATTGAGAAGAGGCTGTCTCCATCCTCCTGGCACTCACCCCTTACATATTTATAAACACTAATGAGTTCACCCCTTAGTCTCTCCTCTCCAAACTAAAAAGCCCCAGCTCCCTCAGTCTCTCCTCATATGGAAGATGTTCAACTTCCTTAATTATTTTTGTGGCTCTGTGCTGGAGTCTCTCAAGCAGCTCCCTGTCCTTCTTGAGCTGGGGGACCCAGAACTAAACACAAAACTTCAAATGAGGCATCACCAGGGCAGGCTAGAGGGGCAAGAGAACCTCCCTTGACTTATTAACAACATCCCTTCTAATACACCCCAGAATGGCGTTGGCCCTCCTGGCCACAAGCGCACACTACTGGCTCATGGTCATCCTTCTATCCACCAGGACTCCCAAGGCCTTCTCCCCTTCACTGCTCTCCATCAGGTCACTCCCCAACTGCTACTGATACATGGGATTGTTCTTTCCCAGGTGCAGGACTCTACACTTGTCTCTGTTGAACTTCATTAAATTTCTCCCTGCCCAACTCTCCAGTCTGTCTAAGTCTCTCTGAATGACAGCACAAATCTCCAGTGTGTCAACCACTTCACCCGGTTTGGTGTCGCCAGCAAACTTGCTGACAGTGCACTCCATGCCCTCATCCAGATCATTAATGAATACATTGAATAATACTGGTCCTGGTACTGACACCCGTGGAAGTCCAATAGTTACAGGCCTCCAGCTAGACTCTGTCCCATTGACCACAACTCTCTGACTTCTTTCCTTTAACCAGTTCCCAATCCACTTCACTACTTCATTGCCCAGACCACACCTTCTCAGTTTAGCTATGAGGATGCTGTGGGAGATAGTAGATACTGGCAGGAATCATTACAATATGGAGATGTGGTAATATCATGAAGAAAATAACCTGTGCCATCTGAAGTCATACTCAATGTTATACACACACTAAGTCAAAAAGTACTGTAGCAAATCAGATAATGTGTAATTTATAGCTATGGTTCTGAAATTTGTGATTATTACAAGGAACTGTGGTTTTTAATATGAATTAGAATCATAGAACCATAGAATCGACCAGGTTGGAAGAGACCTCCAAGTTCACCCAGTCCAACCTATCACCCAGCACTATCCAATCAACTAGACATGGCACTAAGTGCCCCATCCAGTCTTTTCTTGAACATCTCCAGGGACGGTAACTCCGCTGCCTCCCTGGGCAGCCCATTCCAATGCCAATCACTCTCCCTGTGAAGAACTTCCTCCTAATAGCCCACTTATACCTCCCCTGGCACAACTTGAGACTGTGTCCCTTTATTCTATCACTGATTGTATGGGAGAAGAGACCAAATGCCACCTGGCTACAACCTTCCTTCAGGTAGTTGCAGACAGTAATGAGGTCACCCCTGAGCCTCCTGCTTTCCAGGCTGAACAAACCTCATCTCCCTCAGGCTCTCCTCACAGAGCTGCATTCCAGGCCCCTCACCAGCTTCGTCACCCTTCTCTGGACACGTGCCAGTACCTCAACATCTCTCTTGAATTGAGCGGCCCTAAACTGGATACAAGAGTTTTTGAGTACTTGAGTTTTATTTAACATTCTATTTTAGCTCTTCCACAGTTCCCTATAGCCAGTTGTAAATGTAACTTTTAGTACTTGGCCTGTGAGGCTCATTATTTATTGCCAGAGAGACTGAACTAAACTCAGAGGTAAGAAGAAATTACAGTTTTTGAAAGGAAAAACAAGATGTTGCAGTGGTTTTCAAACACAGCAGTTATTCTGCTACAGAGAATTTAATATATTTACCAACATTTCATAGTTTTGTTTTGTAAAATTTGTGACTATTAATGTTTTAAAAGAGCATTTTTACCTCATTTTTGGGTAGTTATGTATTTATGGTACATGTGTGAAGACAAAATATTTCATAAACCAAAACTTACTGCTCTTTGTCTAGCAAATCTCCTGGGCAAATCAATGGACTATGGAGTTCTTTACTTGTTTTCAACTTGCTTCTGACACACAGAGTCTGGTGCTGTAACTATAATTTGCATAGGTACAGCTTGCTCTCATGCCTCCACTTCCCCTCTGCCAGCTTAAATAAACCCTACTTTCCCAAATTTTTCTCTTGTGAAAAATCCAAACATTTTAGTCCAGCTGAACACCTTGGATTTGTGGGACCTGGGTGAGAGAGTAGGTTTAAACTAGATTTTAGGAAGTTCTTCAGTATAAAGGTGGTTAGACTCTGGAATATGCTGCCCAGAAAGATTGTGAATATTACATCTCTGGAGGTCTTCAAAGCCAGGTTGGATGAGACCTTGAGCAGCCAAGTCTAGCTGAGAAGCATCCCTGCCCATAACAGGGAAGTCCTTTCCAGCATAAGCCATTCTATGATTCTGTAACATTTGAGATACAGGAGATTACATTACCCTTCTTGGCCCTAAAATTTTTAAAATATGTGAAACAAAACACCTTTTTTTTTTTTT
>VWZE01016566.1:46849-67350 GCA_013396675.1 Eubucco bourcierii | reverse complement strand
CAGGAGCTGCTGGTGGGATCTAGCAGCTTCTGGGCTCTGGCTCCTCTGCTGATTAATCCTCACTAACCACTTTTCTTCTAACCCTCCTGGCCGATCCTCCTAATTTACCTTGCACGTAAGGCAAACCTTGGGGTAAGGTACAGGGGTGGGGAGAAGGTGGAAGGGTGGTTGGGAGCCCCTCCTGGGGTCTCTGATTTCTGGGAGGGGAGTTGTGTTGCTGTATTACCTTTTACTTTGTATTTCTGTAAATATTGTGTATATAGTGTAAATATCTGCTGTACATTGTGCAAAGCTGTAAATAGAGCTTCATCATTTAACTTCCAGCCGACTGAGTGCTAGTCTGGGTCATTTTACAAAGTGTGGGGGGTGGGGGAACTCCCAAACCTTCACAACTGGACTTCCTCCACCAGCATGCCAGTGCTTTTTATGTTTGGGGGAATCGAATTACCATCTCCAGGCCAGCAGGCCAGCAACTTCACTTCACACAGTCAGACAAGGACTTTGAGCACTAACTGGTGTAGTTTGCTCCTTAAAGAGCATTACAGTGTTCAGAAAACTGGGCTTGCTGTTATGGTGAATGTGGGAATTTACCTCTGGAGTGTAAGGACCATCAAGCCATTTCTAATGGCACTGCTGCCACCACTAGCTCCACTCCCTGCCCAAAACTTCTGCCCCAATAAATAGAGAATTGAAGAGATCTCCTTTGCATGGGAAATGTGTGCCCAGTCCTTAGATCTGCCATGTCTGGAAATATCACCTGTAACAATGGCATTAGTGCATTGTGTGCTGCCTGTAGGAGATGGTAGCTGGCCAAAAGGCATCAGAAAAGGAAAGTACAATATAATGTCTACCAAATATCATAGTCCTAGGTGCAGTTGAGCAGGTTTCCTCAGAGAAAGAGTAAATGAGGGGCTGAGCACTGTAGGGGAAATACTCAGTACTGAGATGCAGGATGCTCCACAGGCACAAAGGTGACTATCAGAGCTTATAGTACTATTCCACAAATTAATAGATAAAGAAAAGATTTGTTTTAGCAGATTTTGGGGAGGAGGTTGTTGATCAAAAGTAGTACACTTGGCCCTACTTTGAATGTAAGAGAAACTGTGCTGGCTGCAGACGCATGTCAAACAAAAATACAGTGCCAGCTAAAAACAGTTTTGGGTGTGACTAATATCACAAGGTTGTGCTTTCTTTTGTTCAGTGGTTCCAACATTATAATCAACATTTTATTCCTATTCTTTGCCAGAGAACACAAAAAAAAAAAATGAAAAAAACTCAAACGTATTCTCTTTTAAACTTTTGAACAATGTTTAGCAATCCTAGCAAATACGTTTTCTTCAGTGGGATCAAACACAGCAGTGCTACAGACAAGATAGAAAGGGCTATGCAGTGTAGTGTCATGATGTGTCTTCCTTCAGTGTGAAGACTGGATGCCAACATTTTCTTTGCTGATAGAAGTCTTTTCTGCTGAAAATTAAGCAGTGCTTTTCTAGTTAGGGGTAGTCAGAAAGAACTGGCAGTGTAAAGAAACCCCATGTTAATACAGCTGGTCTCTCTTTTGCAGACAAAGTTCACTACAAGCATGGGGACAGCTTCTGGTAGACCCACCTACCCATTTATCATTTCTACCTGATATCTTTGGTGCATCAAGTACTGGGGCAAGGCCACTGCTGAGTACCATCAATCCTGATGACTCCATCCCATGCAATGAGGAAAGAAACACCCAAGTCCTCTGGTGTGGCTACAGAGAGAATTGTATTACACTGCTTAGGCTTGATGGGTATCAGATACAGACATTCATATTTGTGATATTTGAAGAGGAGATGAAATCTAATGTTGATTATTGTTTTGGTTGTTTTGGTTTTTTTCATGAGGTTCAAAAAATGCATCAGAAGTAATTTTCACAGCTGTTGTTGGTTTGTTAGGACACATGTCCCCAAACCTCCCTGCTGTTTGCTTCATGGTTTACAATATTATTTTCATTTTTTAAAAGAAATATTTTTCTCTCCCCTGTTGTTACATGAGACATCCACATGAATAACAGTGCAATGAGGAAACTGCCTATAACCACAGTCCTGTCAAGTGTGCAAAGCAAATAGGCACAAAGAGAACAGGACTGCATTCCCCAGCCGCTCCTGCAGCTCTGGACCTCTCATCCCAGCAATGGCAAACACCAACCGAGAACTGCTTTGATACATTAAGGACACCTACTCTGTCATATGCCACTTTCCCTCATTTGAGCAGCTGATGCAATGGAAATAAGGGCAGCTTTCAGATTCTAAGTCACTTCAATTGGTTTAAGACCAAAAATTTTATGATTTTACAGCTATGTGAGATCATTTTAAAGGAAGATAGGATCTTCAACTCTGAACTTTACACCTCTTAATCTTTGGATTGTATAGTTTTCAGCATCATGTGGAATGGCAAGCCTTGCAGTCAGCTGCATTTTCTTGGAAATACAGAACTGAGGGACAACATGTTAATTTTGTTAAACTACTTGTCTGAGTCTATATTGGAACCAGGATTCTTTTGAAGGGAAGGAACCACAACCAGTGCTGGCAGCAAGCAGGCAGAAGCTCTTCCCGTGATGGAGTGGGGTTGAGTTCCCACAGGTTGTCACTGAGCCTGGGCTAAAGCAATCTGAAGTGCTCTGCAGGAAACTCTAAGAATTAAAAATTACATCCCCTCATTTGCCTTCCCACCTTCACAGTCAGGCCAGTCTGAGGGCTTTAGTCACAAAGTCTACACAGGTGGGAGAGGTAGGGGATTGTTTGGGGTTTGTCAATTGAAGTAATTATGTAATTGGATAAAAGTTTGGAAATTCTACAGTGTTACAGGAACATCACAGGTAATTAAGTTTTCCTCCACAGGTCTAAAATGCCATTGAATGAATAGCATTTGTCATTTGTCGTATACCTCCACAATTACAATTATAGTAAATATTTCAACTGGCAAACTGAAGCATAGGTTGGCCAACCTCTTTGAAAGCATATGCTTCTAACCATGTCCTGCCATGCACGCCTCACTGCAATTGCAAGCTGCAACTCTATAGTCACAAAGAGCAGTTTGGAAGATCTTAGCTATTTTGATTCCCAGATCCTGTTTTCCAGGCTTATTGTACTACTGCACTTTTAATGTCCACGAATCATTCAAAAATCAAGAGTGTCAAATGAAAGCATGATGAAACCCGGGTGAAGCATTCTGTGGATATGCATTTTGTAACAGGGCTAAGCTCAGAGAGCAAATAGCTCTGGTAACTGAGATGTTTGCCCTCAGCGTGCTCCAATAAACTGATTTACCTTTCTTCTTTTTTTTTCCCCTCTTTTTTTAAAAAAGAGCTGACGCAAGTTCGTCAAAGGGAGTTGTTTGGTGTAGCAACTGTTGATTGGTTCATCTGATACACTCCCATTTGTCTTTAAATCACTGTGCAACTGCTTTAGGTTGCACATGAGTAAACTTTTCATTACAGGTGCAATTCCTAAAAGATACAATCTGCTCAGCAAGGGATCAAGAGAACCCATTAAACTCAGAGGTAAATCTAAAACTTTTTCTTCACAAAGTTTAATCAATTTATTGTAGACATTGACCACATGTATGAAATTAAGTATAAACTTAACTGCAATGTGAAGAATTGGTTCCTTAAGATTTACTGACAAGGAATATCAGTATGTTGTCGAATATCTTTGGTATTATTTGAGGAATGAAATTTAACCCTTTTTTTCTTTCTTTTTTTTTATTTTTTTCTTTCTGTTTTTTTTTTCTACAACAAGTCAAAACCTAGCAAATCTAGCAACCAGAAAAGCAGCAAAAGGTGTTTCAAATTGACCAAACAATTAAGAAATGAGTGCTTACTTTCCTTTGCCATCTTTTACTAACTTCTGAGAATTTTTTTCAAAGCTCCTGATTTATTTGGCTAATATTTCTGCAAATAACTAAATTTGTGATCACAGGCTTTGCATGTTAAGTGCTTATCTAGCAGTGACAACACTTATTTCATGTTAAAACAGCTGCACAGATACTAATATAAAGTTGCTGTTGTGAATATGAGAAATCTGGCAAAAATCTGTTATATCAGGTGCTATGGTAGAGCTTAGAAATCTTGATACTGCAAAATCTATTAAAATGTTAATCATAACTGTGACCTGGCATTATTTGCCCAATGGTTGTCCATTCTTCCAGTGTCTTAACTGCACCGGACAGAAATCAATAATGTTGTGAAATCAGATGCCAAAAATGTCATAATTTTCTGAATCATTGCTGAAAACTGTTATTAATAAATTATGCAGAATAGTACATGAAGATAAAAATATTTTAATAGGGATAAATAACTTCCCTCTAATAGTAGGTGGATCTCTTTTGCAACAAATATTTCCATTTCAGTGTCATAATTTAAGAAAAATCTCTTCTGTTCAGTCAAATGCCACAAGAAAACAAAACTACTGTTGTATTGAAGTCAAGTTTATGGGACGTTGTAGAGCTGAGAGGTTTTATTTATATGCAAATGTAAGTGGAAAACATCTTGATTTTAACTAAAGGGCAAGAGAAAAAAGTGTGGAGCTTTTGGGTTTTTACACATTTCTTATGTAGGGCAAGGCAGGTTGAAAGTCATGATTGATTTGGATGTGTAAAACAGGGTTTAGGCATCATATTCTGAACTCTGATACAGAAAGCACTAAATTTCAGGGAAGATGAACTTTGGTTTTTTTCCTCTAATATCATGTGCTAAGTTTCTGGCAGGGCCCAGGCCTGCCCGACCTTGGTGGCTGTGCTCTGTCAAGCCATCGACTCCTTGCTGTATGGTCATTACCCAGAAGCAGAAGATCAGCCAGCACGAACCCCTGCAGGAGTGCAACCAAACACCCATCTACCAGTGCTGGCAGTGGGCTTGGGCATGGTACAATGTGCAGTTGTGGCCAGCATTCTATTTTAGTCAAAACCAGCCTGCATCCTCAACTACTATGTCCTTGTGTTTCTAGACAATATTTTACAGGTTGAGCAGTGAACTGAGAGGCACAGAGCTAGTCCATTCCTCAGGTGAAGAGGTGGCAGCTCTACTCATTCTATATTCCTCTGGTACCTCAGATGTGCTGCCAAACCCTTCAGTCCTCCAGCATTAGGAACCTGAAGATATGGATTTTTACCAACTAAGAAACAGCTCAGCCAACCTCTACTCAAATTCAAAGGCACCATTGGTTATAATTGCAGTTATTAGGGTTTGCAGGATTCATATCCAGTACCAAACTGGTTTCATGTATTCTCATCCTGCTCAAATTTATACCACGGCTTTCAGGTCATGGTTGGCAGACCCCTTGATCTTTACCAAAAAGTGGCAACTGCAAGAAACCAGATCCTCAACAGATTTAATTTTATTGCCTGACTCTGTACCTTTAGCAGAAAACTTTAAGCAATTCACTGATTAAAAAAAAAAAGAAAAGAAAAAAAAAAAAGGTTGAAAATCATTACTTTATACAGTAATTCTACAACTGATGACATCTACAAATGAGATTACTTGTGTAAATGTTTGATAGGAACATATCCTCTGCTGTAACTTATTTCCAGTCATTTTTTTTGTTTCCCTTTTGAAACTGTGTTTGCTGTGCTGCACAGAATTTCCTCCTCAGTCTAATCTCTGTGTAACTTAAACCCTGGATTTTTTTCTGCTTATTTTCCCATCTCTTTGAAGATCTGGGATTTTTGGATTGCCGCTTCTTGAAAAGATACTTATCCAACATGCTTTAGGCAACGCTTATGGGACAGATTTAACTCTTTGCTAGAACAGGGCCAAGTAAAGTCATACTTGTTTGCTTTTTACACCACTCATTAAAATTAGCATCAGAAATTGTAAAAACTTTGTTTACCAGACAGGACAGTGTCTGCATTTCAAGATAGTTTTGTGAATGACACCACAATTGTAAGGGCTACATTTGGGGGGGGGAGAGGGTTATTACAACACACACCCCCTGCCCCAGGCACTCAAATGATAGTGCTGGAAGCTCTGCCCTGATGCCCCTCATGCATGCTCCCAGTGCAGCAACAGAAAGGAGTAAATACAGCCACTGTCTCCAGTAGGAAATCTAATGTGCTCTGATATTGTTTTTGCTTTTTAATTGCCTGGTCTGGATGAACGTTTTTAGTAAGAAACCAGGAATTTGACTTTAATCTCTGGCTTGAGATCAGGTTTAGCCTCCAGGATTGGTATTTAAAGTTTACATTTACATCTTAAGCCAAAGCATTCTAACATTTTGTCACTACAAATGTATTTGTAGATGTTCTTAAGAACAGTGTGTGACCTTTAGCAGAGAAAGTGAAGGCCTGGTCATCGAGCAAGGACCTGTAAGTCTGTAAATGCTAAATGAGAAAAAAGGCTATAAAATGATTGCAGATTTAGTGTTACAAAGAGCCAGACACAGAAATTATCTGTTGCATAATTTTCTGACATTGTTATTACACAGTGCTGGGTTGCCCTTAGCATGTGATATTTACAAAAAAATGCAATGGATCAGAACACGGATTGCAGGATAGCAGGTGGAGCACCAGGAGTATGCAGTTCTGGCCTCAGGTGTGCCAGCAATGTGCACTCTGGTCTGTGCTTGTCCTTTCTACAGTGTGCTGCTTTCTCTCCTCAACTGAGAAATAGAAATATAAAATGCATCAAGGAATGTATTTGGAGATGGAAAAGTATTGTAAAACTGCAATGTTTATGGCAGTGTTTTCCCTTTGAATCTGGCAATGAACAAATTAATCTAAATGTGTATCTGCAGATGAGATTGTAACATGAAACTCTGAAATCCCAGAGGCGAAGACCTCTTTATAGCTTTGTCTTGTATAGTTTCCTTTTGTTCATATTAAAGCAGAGTGGAAAATTTATTTGCATGATTTTTTTATATTTCTACCATGGGTAAAGATAGTCAGTCTTCCATCCATGTAATAACCCTGTGTGAGATAGAGCTTCTAGTCACGGGAGAAGTAAGAATTAAAGACAGACATACTGAAAACCAGAAACTGCTATACCAGAATTGCATCTCCCAATTATCAAAGATGTACACCTCTGTTAGATCCCAGTGAAAGGGGCAAAACTTCAAAACATTTAAATCTGTGACAACATTAATCTTACAACAAATGATTCAAAACACTGAGCAGTTCCCTTAAGAGTATGTATACCTTGAGGGAGTAGGAAAACACCAATACACTCCTTTAATTTCCAACAGCGAGCACTTCTGTCTGCATCACCATCCCCTAGAAATTCAAAAGCAACAGTTTAAGAAATTATTTTCTGTTGGTTTTATAATTTCACTAGGTGCTGCACATCGACTGTGCATTGACCTCTGGACTCTACCATTTCAAGGGAGACAGAAGGACCAAGGGCTGACATATAAAACAGACATTATGATGGACCAGAACTTTCCGGGTCTACAATGGTTTCTCCTCTTACTGCTGTTACAAAGAACAAACACAAACCCAGTGATTCACACTGGTTTATCTAATTTGAGGAAAACTGTAATGAGTTCTTCTGTGTTTTGTTTGCAGAACAGAGCGTTCTGGCAGTCTCCACATGGTAGAGAGGACTGGCAAGCAGACAGCACGGTGCTGTTTACCCTGAAGAAGCTAGTGTGTGTGTTGGAAAACGCTGACCGCTCTAATGGATCGCATGGAGCTGCAAAATGTCAACATCAAACTTGATGATCAGAGTAACAGTGGAGAAAGCCTCGAAGACAACTACTCAGAACTGGTTGATTCAGAAAAGGCTGCAATTAGGAGGTAAGCATTTAAATGGGAAGGCTATTCGGTTAAGGTTAGGAAGCAATAATTGGAAAACAGCCTTCAGTAATGGCATCTGGGATTAAAAACTTTACCTAAGTGATCTGTCGAAATTACTGTGATTGTTGAGCCAGTGTTTTCCCACAACTCTGACCCACCTTGCCTGGTGTCCTGGAGGATGGTGTGCCCAGAACAGCAGGTCCTCCCTTGCCTCTGCAAGCTCCCAACCCCAAGCCCCCACTTGGCAGTTTCCAGCCATCCCAGTCAGACAGTACACATGTAAATTAACACACTCTCAGGGAAGTGCAAGCTGAGTATACTGAGAGAAGGAATGGTTTTCAGGGCAAGTTATGGAGGGCGGCAGCTCAGTGCTCCCACAGGGGCAGCCTACCCTCAGTCACCTCCAGAAGCAGCTACCCTAGCACTTCACCTGAGCGGATGGAAAAAGACATCTCAAAACCAACCACAAGACTCCAGTGGTGTTGCAACTTGCAACACCACTGCACATATCTCAAACAGGGCACTTGCAAGGCTCTTTATTCCTCAGATGTCAAGTACTTGCTCAGCTTTAGCACATTGCCAGCAGAAAGGAATTGTTACTTTCCGTCATCTGCAATCAGATATAATTTGTGTTTAAAACTAAATTCCAAGGCAAAGCAAAGACCTATTGAACATGCCATCGGACATGAGAATCTTACAGCAGAAGAGAGAGAGAGGGTTTCTGAAGGGTTTTTAAATATTCATTGCAATGTCACAGGAAAGACTTCATTAATGACAAAAGGCACTACTTGAACATAATGTATGTCATAAGCCTTATCTATTTTTTCTGTCCATTTTTTTTTTTTGTTATGTTCAGTCCATTTGCCAGTGACGACGCAGAAAGTCAGAAGTTCCTGACAAATGGATATCTGGGTAAAAAGAAATTGGAAGTATATAATGAAGAATATGTAAGTTTTATTCCTTTTTAACAGCAATTACAATGTCAATTTTGACCTGAGTCTTTTTACAAAAACTTAAGTGGGAGACAGAAGAAAAAAAGGCATCCAAATTTAAAGAAAATTGGGAAAACAATAATTAATACTTTGGAAACGTGTTAGATAATAACATGTATTTATGTAGGGACTGGTCAACAAGTCAGTTGTCTCTATGTCACCTCAGTTATCTGTTGAAAATGTAGCCCTCCTCCTCACTGAGACATGGAGAGGCAAACATCTACCAGCACAGCTGGCTTTGAGGGTAAAAGAGACTCCTTATGATGGCAGGTGCCTGTGGATCCAGGAACTTTGTCAAAACTCTGCCTTTAAGGATCCAACACAGGGAAAATTGGTGACAAGGATAATCAGTGCATTTTGCCCAGTGAAATGCAATTTAATTGCTATTTTCTGTTCTTGAACCCAACAGCACCGAGGCAGAACTTCCTTTGGAATGTCCTCTTTCAACCTCAGCAATGCCATTATGGGCAGTGGCATCTTAGGGCTCTCCTATGCAATGGCCAACACAGGAATTATCCTTTTTGTGTAAGTGAAAGAACAGCAATTAAAGTAAAAGCAGTGAGCAGGAGCTAAAGTTTTGTTGTGGGGGGGGTGTGGGGTGTGGGGTTTTTCTGTTTGTTTTTGTTAGAGAGTTACATTAAACTTGTTTTATTATCTTTGTAACATGATCTGTAATGAAAACATTTTAGCTGCACTGTAAAGAACCATCTACTGCTGACGAATCTATTTATTTATTTATTTGATTGGTTGGTTTTAGTCCTGTTTTGTACCAGGAACAAAATGGATTGATGCTGTGCAGGTAAACCCAGAGAGAAAGAACAGTATAGGAGTACTAAAAAACAACAACATTCTTACTGGTTCAGTATGGGAATTCAGCAAGGGAAGTCAATCACACATAAAGTATATATTTACATCATCCCAACAACCTAATTGGTGTGTGAAAAAGGAAGAAGAATACTAGATGTGTCTGAAACGGCAGCATGCTTTGCGTGCAAAATAACTCACAAATTTATTCAGATTTAATCTTACTTCCTCAAGTCTATTTGTACTCTATGTGCACAGATGACAGCTATGGTATGTGGCTGACACACACTATCTATACAAAATGGTTTGATAGACAGTAACAGGTAGCCATGAGGTTTTTAATCTATGGCTAATCTGGTAAAATGAGACAGACTGGAAAAAAAAATAAAGAAAAAAGGAAAAAAAGAAAAAAAAGAAAGAGAAAAGAAAAAAAGTTTGCTTTCTTTTTATGGTAACTGGATTTCGTTTTAACAGAAGCCTTATTGATGCTGGTATAAAGTATGACAGGACTGTATGATAACAGAGCATTGCTTTTTATTACTGAAATCTAACAAACCTGTAAATCAGGTTGCATGGCTATCTTTATACAACTTCTTTCTCTTGGAGATTGTGTGACAGCAACATTTTAAATGCTATGTGTAGCTTCCAGTTTCTGGGAAATACTACCTGTTAAGCCAGTAGAATTTTTAACTGAAAATTAATTTGTAGATGCGAAAGATTTCCTGGATAAGTACTTCCCAGAACCTCCACTCAAATGATTTAGATATAGTTTTGGGAGATACAAAAAAGAAAACTAGCTCCAAAATTGACATCCTTAGAGTCAGAAAAATGTCGAATGTATTTTTCTCCAGGTTTCTTTGATCGCTTGCACTAATATGGCCACAAGTAATCACTGGAAATAAAACTATGATACATCAAACCTCACTAGAGGGGAAAAAAATTAACCTTTGCCATATCTTTATTTTTAAGTTTCTGTTCAGTCACAGGTGGCTAAACAAAATCTGATGTGAGCTTAATGATATTAGCTCTTTAGGCAATGCTAAAGGAAAGAGTAATGATAAAGCAATGCTAAGGATTCTTAAAAAGCAGAAACAAAAGATGTCTCCACCTACAGCTTGCATTGTTTTCTATCCTGTTTCCTTACTTTCTGCATAAGAACATTCTCCCTTTGGGTAGAGTATTGAATGCATCCACTTAATGGAGATTCCTGTATTCTCCTGGTT
The DNA here is from genome assembly GCA_013396675.1 of Eubucco bourcierii. Lineage (NCBI taxonomy): Eukaryota > Metazoa > Chordata > Aves > Piciformes > Ramphastidae > Eubucco > Eubucco bourcierii. Next base: position 56,573 of record VWZE01016566.1, on the reverse strand, counting down.
TAGCAGGATGAAAAAATCCTATCTACTAAATGGGAACGGTTGGAGATTAGTTCTAATTTAGATAATGATGGCAGTATTGTCTAAGTTTTTGTAATTTACTGTTCTCATGTTCCTCAAGTGCACTTATGCTGGAAGATGGTCTAAAAGTTGAAGGCAAAAGGAGGGTTCTCAAAACTCGGAAACTCTACAAAAGTTCCCATTGCATCATCCTCTCCCAAAGGGAAGGTTTGCAATGGCATGGAACATGCAGCAAAATGTCAGTTCTGCTGCCTGCCATGAATGTGCAACCAGAATAGTTTTGGTTTATCACAACTCATGTGTCAGGACATAGAGATATTGTCTGAATGTCAGCTGCAGAAGTACCCCTGATCAAGGACAGCAATCTTAGCAGGATATATTGAGAGCTCAGATGCGATTCCCCCCATACCATATTGCATGAGCCCACTGCATGAGAAATGATCTTGATTACACAAAGCCTGTAGCACTGTCTGTCTCTCTTAGAGAAAGAAACTTCACAGAAAATCGTGATGGTTTGGTAGCCACCTTCTGGCTCCAGGACCAGTGTCTCCTCTTAGATTGTAACTCATTCATGATCTTGGCTGCCAGTGTCTCCCGTATCTACACCAAACTACATGTCCAGTGGAGTGGAAGGGGTGGGAACAACCTTCTGTTCTTCCATGGAGTAAGACATATCTGGATTTCCAACTCTGTCATGTTATCATTGCATCCCCTTCTGCATCAACACTTGTTCAGGTTGATGACAAGATGGTTGTGGTAATAAGATATGCTGCCCACAGTGTCATCCCCTGAAAATGTTGTACAAAGCTTCATTCTTCACCAGCAGTTCACAAGAGACAGATAGCTGAAATCACACAGGATGCAAACATGTGGAAGGAAGATGGCAGTAATCAGAATTGATGAATTCAGGCATCAGTACCCTCAGGCAGATTAAGGTGGAAGAGTATCTGTAAGTGCTCTAAGAGCAAATTTTCCAGTGTCATGCTGTGGTTTAGCATTGTGCAAGATTTCTAAACTACTTTGCAAAGCGGTCATCTCCTAAACTCCACAACTTCATGGTGGTAAGGCAGATATGAAAAGTAGTGACTAACCAGGAGCTGGAAGTGAAGTTGTCACAGTCATGGTTTTGGGATGGGGTGGGAAACAGTGTTTAATGTTTGACTAAGAAGAGAAATTCAAATGAGAGATCAGTGAGCCTGTAAGTTACCAAAGATCTGACACAGAAATCTGCTTACTTTAGACAGATCTTTTAAGATATGAGTCTGTCCTAGGGTAATAACACAGAATTGACACTTGTCTGGATTTGAGGCGCCTTTGGATTTTATAGGTGCAGCTGCACTCACAAGTAAACTACAGTTGACACTTATCTCTGCATTTACCAAAGCCACAAATTTGCTAAAAACTGTTTACAGCTTGAACTTCATGAGAATGAACAAGCACACATTCAAAACAACTCAGTGTCTCTGATGTCCTGCTTGGGATTGTTATTTCTGCTTTGCCTTGCAGAGTTTTGCTGCTCAGTGTAGCAATGCTGTCACTCTACTCGGTTCACCTCTTACTGAAGACCTCAAAAGAAGGAGGTATGAGGAGCAGGATGTGACTAACAGTGTCTCTGCTGCATGCATGGATTTTACCTTGGAATGCAGCTTACATGTGTCCAACATTTATGGTTTGGTTGTGTTTGTTTCAGGATCATTAATATATGAAAAACTGGGAGAAAAGGCATTTGGCTGGCCTGGGAAGTGTGCTGTTTTTATTTCAGTTACAATGCAGAACATTGGAGGTAAGCAACAAAGGTTTTCTCATTTCTACAAAGTACAGATGACTGCCACCTTCTGTCTGGCTAAAAAGGATCAGCAAGGTATAATATGCACTCTATAGTAATAAGGAAGAACAGGAGGAACTTTTCCTGTCCTGTTTAAGCTATCTACCACTTCAGTGACTGGTGAAAGCTAGTTGCTTGGCATCTCTTCATGACCAGTGAAGAGCCCACAATATGGCTAAAATGTCTTGGCTGACTGTCCTCAAGGAGTTGGCCATTTCTTTTCACTGAGTACAGCTCAGAGTAGACATCATCTGCTTCAGTTTAGAAAACATTACTCTCACCTAGAAGGAACAGCACATGGTTCTGAGTTCTGTACAAAAGAAAGACTCAGTAGTTCATTTTCCAGCCAAATTCTCTCCTTGGAATAAAAGTTGGGTTATAATCTCTCTAGGATGCTGAGGTGTGTAAGAGCGACATTGCTGTGAAATGTCTATCAAGTAACCTGCATCCTCTTAGATCAGGAGACTACTTACCAGTATGAGTAGTAGTGGTAGGATGATGCCTTTGTGCAACAAAGCTTATTTCCTTTTACTGCCCTGGAAAAAGCCTTTTAGGAGACTGGAGAACACCATATCTGAAAACTGAAAGGAGTTTATAATTTTTTTCCAGATTTCATAAGGAGAAGTAGTTCAAATATAAGTTAAATGCACCATAAGTTAAATGCACCATTCATCAATTAAATGCATGTAGATTTTTTTTTTTTCCCTGTGATCTCTCTCTTGGAACTTGATATATTTTTCAAATCTCCATTGGCAAATCATTACTGTTCTTTTAGAACAACTTTGCTACCCAGACATTTCTCCACTATAAGAGACTTTTCAATTTTGATCACTAAAGATCCTATTCCAAAGTCTTCTTTTCTCCCCTTCCCTCAGACCTCAATATCAATTGTGGATTAATTCAGAAAGTTAGCATGCTTCCCTGTTAAAGACAAAAAGCTCTTCCTCTGTTCCTCTCGTTTTCTTAATTAGATTGATCCATACATCTCTGAAGTCTTCTTTGTGGTCAATGTAAAATAACTGAAAAAAGTATGACCTCTGGCAGCACATTTAAATGAGATGTATAGGAGTCTACTCTTCCATCAGAAATTTTGACAACTAGATGGGTTTTTTTATATATACATGGTGTAGAATACTGGAAGAAAAGAGCTGTGAATAGGAAGAGAGAGGTAGATTAAGGGATATAGAGGCAGTAATAACTAAAGTTATTAGTTTTGAGGAGTTATTAGTTTTATTGTGCAGGAGGGGAAACAAAAAAAAATCAACAACAAACACATTTACTGAAGAAAACCAAACAGAAAGGTTAAGAGTATAAATTTGATTAGAACAGTGATTTAAGTATGTTGTTAATTCAGTAATAACTATATAGTAATCTAGTACATAATATTAGATGTCATGCAGGACATGTTCATAACAATATCAAGGGAACATAACATCTCTTTAGTTACAAAGTTATCTGAATAAAACTCATTTTTCTATTTTAGTAAAAATTTGTTTTCCCAAAACAATATTGCTTTTAATGCAGGATTTTAAAAGTTTTTTTAAACAAATTGTTTTTGTTGGAATTCTCTCTGACAATTTTTGGGTTGCTTTTTTTTTTTCAGCAATGTCAAGCTACCTCTTCATTATTAAATATGAACTACCTGAAGTGATCAGAGCATTTATGAAACTTGAGGAGAGTTCTGGGTAGGTATCTTTGCCCAACCTGAACCTCAGATGAAAAATTTCAGTTTTTATGTCAAAACTAACTATCGAAGGGTTTTATTCTTCCCCTTTAGGGAATGGTACCTAAATGGAAACTACCTCATCATACTTGTAACAGTTGGGGTAATTCTTCCTCTCTCCCTTCTAAAGACCTTAGGTAAGCTCAATGCCTCCTTTAACATAATTTCTTTTTTGTTTAGAATTGTGAATTCATACAGAGTTGAACTGGTTTTATTTTTTCTTTTTTTTTCCTTGCTACACAGGTTATCTTGGTTATACGAGTGGATTTTCACTGACCTGTATGGTTTTCTTTGTCAGTGTGGTAGGTGACTCTTCAGGTATTGTCTTTGAGCAAACAGAGAGCCTGTAAACTGTGCAACACTGTTTTATATTTCTTACTATGATAATTTAATGTGGATGTTAGACTAGCACCTGCAAGAGAATCAGATTGACAAACCTGTTGCTGAATGAAGCTGTAATAAAAGGATCAACCTAAAAAAAATGGCACTCAAGAATGAAAAACAAAGCAAGACAACAGCAGAGGCAGAGTAACAACAAATTCTTGCAATAGAAACAGAAGTGTTAGCACTTAGCTTCTTGTTCCACTTCTTTCCTGTCTCTCTCCGATGTGACTGCTTACATTTATGTGGGCATGCTCTGGATCTACGCGTAATCCTCTGTGATTGTATTCTTCTGATGACATTGTCTCTTCTCTCATAGGTAATCTTCAAGAAGTCCCAAATACCCTGTCCTCTTCCCATTGTGGACCACAGGGTTGAAAACTGGACCTCCACCAACAACACACTGCCAATGCACTTGATCATGTTACCAAATGGGTCTCTCAGTTCTGGTGTGAATTTCATGATGGACAACACAGCTGGGCGCTTACCAGGACTTGAGGAGCCAAAAGATACCTCCCAAAAATGTGGTGTAGAATATGAAGCACACAGCGACAGTAGTGACCTGTGTCAGCCAAAATACTTTGTGTTCAACTCACGGGTAAGGGAAATTCTGTAGAATTTATTTTTAGCCATTTGTACCACAGCTAAACTACCAAAAGTCAGAGGTACAGCAGTGACCACTCTTACTAATGGGAGCTTTATTTTACAGACTGCCTATGCAATACCCATCCTGGCATTTGCATTCGTATGCCACCCTGAGGTGCTACCAATATACAGTGAACTGAAAGAGTAAGGTTCTTAAATTCTGTCCCATACTTCCAGTTAACCATAACCACTTTCTATGTGTTCTGGATCTGTTGTGGGTGTATAGACACTGACCTGCTAATGAACTATTACTTTTCATAATAATAGGATACTGGCTTTGCTTAGACCTAATAGTCTGATATTGGTGACAGAGAACCACTGTTCAGATAGTCAGAATGATCAATATTTAGTTAGGAAAGAAGGAATCTGGACAGTCCTTCAAATAGTGTGGAATATACTGGAGAATTTGGCTGCACTGAAATAGATAATTCTGGTTTCTAAAAATATCTTAGCGAATTCCATGTCTGGGTCAGCTGTTGCTTACTCTCAAGGTTTCTTGGGATGCCATTAGTTTGGGAGTCTTACAGAGGCCTTCACCTAGCCTTGTTTTGCTTATCAAATACCAAAAATCAAATACACTTGATTAAATGACCACAGAGCTGACATGCATTTGTGCAGCATCAGGAATTACATTACAGGAGGCTGTGTGGCCAAACTCAAGCAGGCTAAGACCCATTGCCTTCTATTTCAGCAGGTTTAACCTCAAAGGAAATAAACATTCTGAACTGACTTGGGAACATGGCTCCAGGTTCTATAAGCTGAAGATTTTCTTACATCAAATCTTTAACCAAACTATTTCTAAAAAAGATATTTGACCTGCAAGAGTTTCTCTAACTGCAGAACAGCCCCAAGCAGATATAAGGGTGTGTTCATACAGAGATCACTGAAAGCTCATGTTTATTACTATTACTAGCCCTGTAATTTTAGCTACTCCATTTTTAATTTAAGATACACCATTTAAGATCAACAGTATATAAATAATTATATACAAAACAATGTAGCACATGTATGTGTTGTCACTAATTGTGCAGAAGAAATGGACTTTCAACACCAATTTGCAAGTCTGTGTTGCTCTACACAGAACTGCAACACTTCAAGAGCTCCCTAAAACCTATCTACTTTCTGTGAGCTTACTAGCCAGTGTCAGTAGAGCTATGACTTGTCAGAGTACTTTTTGTACAAATACAGGCTCTGTAACAACAGCACTGTTACTCTGTTACTCTTTTTCTCTTCTACTTCAGTCGCTCTAGAAAGCGGATGCAGAATGTTTCAAATATCTCCATCACTGGCATGCTTATCATGTATCTTCTGGCTGCCCTCTTTGGATATCTTACCTTCTATGGTAGGTCTAATCCCTGTTCTCCACAGAATTTTCCCTTCTATTTTAAAGCAGGCAAGATGGTTCTATCACACTGAGATTCAAGTGTTCATGTGTTTTCCGTAGGCCTAGATACACGTGTAAGAATCATTCAAACATAACACACAGTGCGTAACCTCCTGAATAAGCAATAAAACCTAACCAGCTTGTCAGGCCATAGGTTCTTCATCCATGGAAGACTCAGAGACATGTACCAGGATGACCAGTTGTGCATCTCTTAGTTTTGTAAACTCAGAGAACAAGCTGCTGTAAACTTGGCTCTTGGAAAAGGCCAAGAGTGACCACACTAAAAATACTCTGGTGCTTGACAGTTTTACATTACATTGTTGTCTACCCACCCTAGATGTGATGTCATTAATTCAGCTTTATCTATGCTGAAAAACAGATGCAAATCATTCTAATGTAAAAAACCTACGGATGAGCTAAACTAACTGGTAAGTAAACAGAGTAGCCCCTGTATTAGCACACTGGTTTATGCAAACGCCACCTCTTTTTACCTCATTATTTTCCCCATTACAGCAGGGAAGCAAATTACGCAGCACAATCTGCTGTCACTGAGGCAAGAGCTGGGATGCCTGGGTAAAGATTAGAGCGCTCTTCCCAGTCCAGTGAGTTGTTTCCTATTTTTAGAGATGCTGGGATACAAAGCATCACCTCACACCTGAATGATGGGCTTGTACTGTAATGCTAGTAAAATCCCTCTTTCATGCCTAGTCCATAGCATGTATCTGATGACAGCATTTGGGCCAAAATTAATCTTATCTGATTGCAGTATAAAGACATTTCTGTATGTGCAGATATTTCTTAAGTGTTTCTGTTTCTTTTTTGTAGGAGAAGTTGAAGATGAGCTACTTCATACATACACCAGAGTTTACACATTTGACACTCTCTTGCTGTCAGTTCGCCTGGCAGTGCTGGTGGCTGTAACCCTGACTGTGCCCCTTGTCCTTTTTCCCGTAAGTAACACAGCTGCCAAAGCTGAAATTTGGTCTCTCCATACGCACTGACAATAAGTACTCAGCACAGACTTTAACTGAAGAGTTTTTATTTGTGTGAATCTATTTTCTTATACACAGTTTCATCAGAAAAAGAACCTTAGGTTTCTGAAAGACTGAAATTAGGGAATGGTGGAAGCCACATCCCTGGAGGTCTTTAAGGCCAGGCTGGATGGGGTGTTAGCCTGATCTAGGGTAGGGTGTCCCTGCCCATGGCAGGGGAATTGGAACTAGATGATCCTTGAGGTCCCTTCCAGCCCTGACAATTCTATGATTCTATGAAATCAGTCTTTATAAATAAATCAGAAATACACCAGGAACACCTGCTCTGTCTCACTCTGGCTCTCCCCATGCTATGTTTATCAGAGCAGCAGTATAAGTACCAAAGACTTGGAGATACACTGAAACCACTTATGAGATTTCCTAATGCAGACGTAGGCACCTACTATAATATCCAAATTCAGGCCATGTGTTGTGCAAGACTGCCAGACCTGGTTGTCAAAGTACAGGGGCACAGACCCTGTGTACATCTTGCATACTAGAGCCTATAGACAGAGGAGGAAGTCAAGTGTCAGAAAACAGAGCCAATCAAAACTCAGCCACATAATCAGGTGTGTGAGCAAACTTTGGAACTTTTTGGTACTGTTCACAGGCAAAAAAAAATGCAGTATCAAGGGACAGTTTTTTAAAAAAAAAAACAAAAAAAACAACCATTCTGCAAAGGTACTGACCCTCATTACAGATTAATCCACACTTGAAGAGCAGGTCTCCAGGCTCCTGAATGAACAGAACTGTCTCTTGTGCCTTCTCTGAACTATTCAGCAAGGGAGAAAATAGTGACTTCTGGTCATTAAGCTTTGGGAGGTGGTGTGCCATTTGTATGGCATGTACAAGCCCAGTGTCATGCTGCTGGCAGGCTCCCAGGAATCCATGTCACACTGTAATGCTCCCATCTGGTAAGACTGCCAACCCTGGCATCCTGCTGCTCTGTTGTCCTGGATGCAAACATGAGCTCTGTGTAGGTACCGTTTCCGGGCTTGCTGACAAATACCTAAGAGCAGTGATCATTGTTCCACGTCATCTATCAAAAAAAAAACCAACAGCTTTTGGTGTAAAGCACCCAGAGTGATCAGTTCATCTAGCTTAGAGCACTCCAGTGCTCTGCCTTAAATGTTTAAATCCATGACTAGATGTTTAAATTAGACTTAAATAACTGATTACTCTTCATGGGAAAACAATATAAGTGCATTAAAAAAGACAGGTGTAGCGTTTTCACAGATTCACAGATTTCATCAGGTCGGAAGGGACCTTCAAAGGTTATCTTGTCCAAGCCCCGGGCAGTGAGCAAGGACACCTCCAACTAGATCAGGCTGCCCAGAGACACACCAAGTCTGACCTTCAGTGTCTCCAGGGACAGGGCCTCAACCACAACTCTGGGCAACCTGTTCCAGTACTTTACCACTGTCATTGTGAAGAACTTCCTCCATATGTCCAACTTAAATCTACCCTGCTCCAGTTTGAAAACATTGCCCCTAGGGTAGTCCTAGTGCCCCTAGTGTAGTCCTAGTGCCCCTAGTGTAGTCCTGTCACTACAACTTCTAAACAGTCCTTCCTCAGCCTTACTGTAGATTCCCTTCAGATACTTAGATGTAGCTACAGGATCTGCCAGTATCCTCCCCTTCTCCATGCTGAACGGCCCCAGTTTTCTAACCTGTCTTAGTAGGAGAAGTGCTCCAGCCTTCTGATTATCTTCATGGCCATTCTCTGAACCCAGCAGGTCCATGTCCTTCTTGTATCAGGGCCCCTGAAGCTGGACACAGTACTCCATGTGGGTCTCACCAGAGCAGAGTGGCAAGATCACCTGTCTTGATCTTTTGATCATGCTTCATTGATGCAGCCAAGGATACAATTTGCCTTCTGGTCTGCAAGCATGTATTTTTCACTCATGTCCAGCTTAGAATCATAGAATCATAGAATGGTAAGGTTGGAAGGGACCTCAAGGATCATCTAGTTCCAAACCCTGCCACAGGCAGGGACACCTCCCACTAGTACAGCTCACTCAAGGCCTCGTCCAATCTGGTCTTGAACACCTCCAGGGAGGGAGCAGCCACAACCTCCCTGGGCAACCTGTTCCAGTGTCTCACCACCCTCACTGCACACAACTTCCTCCTAACATCCAGTCTAAATCTCCCCTCTGCCTGTTTAAACCCATTATCCCTAGTCCTGTAATTACAGGACCTTGCAAATAGTCCTTCCCCAGCCTTCCCGAAGGCCCCCTTCAGACATTGGAAGGCTACTCTAAGGTCTCCTGGAAACCTTCTCTTCTCCAGGCTGCAGAGCCCCAACTCTCTCAGTCTGTCCTCATAGGAGAGCTGCTCCAGCCCTCTGATCATCCTTGTGGCCCTCCTCTGGACCCGCTCCAACACTTCCATGTCCTTCCTGTGCTGAGGGTTCCAGAACTGCACACAGTACTCCAGGTGGGGTCTGACAAGAGCAAAGTGGCAGAATCCCCTCCCTTGCCCTGTTGGCCACGCTTCTCTTGATGCAACCTAGGACTCGGTTGGCTGTCTGGGCTGCATGTGCACACTGCAGGCTCATGTTGAGCTTTTCGTCAGCCCAGAATCCAAGGACATTTTCCTCAGGGTTACTCTCCAGCCATTCGCCACCCAGCCTGGATTTGTGCTTGGGATTGTGCCTACCCAGGTGCAGGACCTTACACTTGGCCTTATTGAATTTCATCAGGTTGGCCTGGGCCCAAC
>VWZE01016566.1:33652-46171 GCA_013396675.1 Eubucco bourcierii | reverse complement strand
CCTTGTCCATGTCCTTTGTCAGCAGCTCTCCATTTTCCTTCTGTAAGGGTCCCACATTGTCCCTAGTTCTCCTCTTTTCTCTAATATACCTGAAGAAGTTCTTCTTGTTCCCTTTAATGTCCCTGGCCAGATTCAATTCGAGCTGCGCCTTAGCTTTCCTTACCACAGCTCTGGCTGCACCAACAGTATCTTTGTATTCATCCCATGTCCCCTGTCCTCGCTTCCATTCTCTATAAGCCTTCTTCTTGCTTTTAAGTGTATCCAGGAGCTCTCTATTCATCCATGCAGGCCTCCTGGCATTCTTACCTGCCTTCCTCTTTTCTGGGGTGCATTTTTTCTGAGCCTGGAGAAGGTGATCCTTGAACAATGACCAGCTTTCCTGGGCCCCCCTTCCTTCCAGGGTTACTTCCCATGGCAAGCTTCTCACCCATCAGTACCTCCAAGTCCTTTCCTGCAGGGCTCCTCTCAATTTCTTCACTCCCCAGCCTGCATTGATAGCAAGGATTGTCACAACCTAGATGCAGGTCCTTGCACTTTGCCTTATTGAACCTCATCAGATTCTCTTTAGCCCACCTCTCCATCTTATCCCTCTGGATAGCATCTTGTCCTTCAGTCTTATCACCCTCTGAGCTTGATATCATCTGCAAACTTGCTGAGGGTGCCCTCAAGCTTGCTGTCTGTATGATTGATAATGATAATAAATAACACTGGTCCCATTACAGACCATTGAGGGACACCACTTTTCATCCATCTTCATCTAGACATCGAACCATTGATTGTATCAGCTGATACAATCATCCAATCAAATCCTTATCCACAGAACAGTCCAACCATCAAATCCATCTCTCTAGTTTAGAGAGAAGGATGTTGTGGGGGGACTGTGTACAAAAATCCGGGTAGATAACATCTGTTGGTCTTCCCTTCTCCAGTGATGTAGTTACATCATCATAGAAAGCCACCGGGTTGGTCAGGCAGGACTTGCCCTTGGTGAAGACATACTGACTATTTTGAATCAGCTCCCTGTCCTCCATGCACATTAGTATAATTTTCAGGAGGATCTATTCCATGATCTTCCCAGGAATAGAGGCAAAGCTGACAGGTTGCTAATTTCCAGAGTCCAGGTTTTTATCCTTTGTAAAAATGTGCACAATGTTTCCCTCCTTCCAGTCTCCACCTCACTGCCAGAACTTTTCAAATATTACGGATTGTGGCTTTGCAACTACATCAACCAATTCCTTCAGAACTCAGGGATGCATCTTATCAGGTCTCATAAGATTTATATATATTCAGGTTCCTCAAGTGGCCTTGAGCTTGATCTTCCCTTCCAATGGGACGGGTTTTACTCTAATGATCTACACTTAGTGGTCCTTCAACTTGGGAGTAGGAAGGAACAAGATTTTCAGTGAAGACTGAGGCAAAAAGAGTTACTGAGTACCTCAGCCACCTTCTCATCTCTTGACACCAGCTCTCCATTCTCACTTCTCAGAGGGAGTAAACTTCTTTTACCCTTGTTTTGATGTCTGATATACCTGTAGAAGCCCCTTCTGTTATTCTTTGCATCCCTTGCCAGGCCTTTAGCCATTCCTTGGCCTTCCAGACCTTCTCTCTACACAACCAGGCTTTCAGCATTCTGTATAATCATTTTTGTACCTGAGTAACATGTGAAGCCTAAGCAGATACACACCACAGCAATAACTGACCTATTAAAAGAACTGCCAAGAAAATGTCATTTGCTTGTAAGCCAGCATATCAAACAATTTTATATGGTTTATCAGGACAGCCAGTGCAGCAGATTTGATTACTCTAAATAAGCAGTATAGTTGTATCAACTACTTTTTCTAATCAACTGCCATATTTATATTTTATCATAGACAGAATTTATTATTGAAGAATAAATAAATGGATTACAGAGCTATCTACCATTGGTCACTGCAAAACTTCAGTTAGATAGCTCCACAGGCAGCAGTTCTTTGGTGGAATAAATCTCATTTACACCAGCTCAGGGGATGAATAAAATTTTTGCAGTCTGCCTCTCTCTGAAAAAAAAAAAAAAAACACAAAATTCATAATATGTTTTCAAATGATAGGTTTCAAGTCTGCCAAGCTCATCAGGAAACTGTTCTCTGGTTTTCTGAAAACAACCAAAGAGAAATTAATTTTGAGCTTTATTCAGCATAAAAATATTTTTGTTCATGTTCCACATTTCAAGTCTTTTAAGTTAATCATGGTACTTCGGAGAAACACTATCTGCAGCCACTAAATGGATTTGCTTTTAACTTTTATTCTACTTACCATGTTTGCTGATGAAAATGCAAAATAACCTCCCTCTGTGTTGTGTGACAAAGCGCAGGGGGGAAAAAAGGTTCCTCTGCAATGGATTTTAGGTTTATAATTTTCAAGTGGCATTGGAATGTGTGCTCTTGTATTGACAGACAGAGATATATATATGTATATGTATATATTTAATGGAAATAAAACAATAGTATGCTCTTTCTTTCATAAAACCAGGACTCCCATGGGATTTTCAGAGGGATCAGGATCAGGAATGCAGTAACTCATATTTCACTCATGCACTTTTTGCCCGCTGATTACTGTTCATATTGGGGGGTTCTTTGGGGATGTTTTTGCTGGCATTAACATCTTTCAGTTGAAGAGATTTTATGTCCCTGATTTTACACCCTATTTTCTTGGCTTTCTTTTACATTGCAAATATTTGAGTTTCTGCATTAAAATATGAACCCAGTTCTCAAGAAACCTACATCAGAGTGAGATTACATTAAGGGAATCTAAGACTTGCAAACACATTTCTGCAGTCAGAATTTCTCCCAGCAAAAGTAACTACCACAGATCAGTTTTTAAAAGTGAAAAGCAAAGATAAATTAATTATTGTTTTACCTTCCCTGCTGGTTTTCCTCTTACAGATCCGTTCATCTATCAGCGCATTGCTGTTTCCCAAAAGGCCATTCAGCTGGATAAGACATTTCCTGATTGCAGCAGTAATTCTTGCTTTTAATAACCTCCTTGTAATTTTTGTCCCAACTATTAAAGACATCTTCGGATTCATTGGTAGGTTTAATAAATACTTTTTGTTTACTCTTTTAATCCTTTCCACAACATATTTACATTCACAGACTGAATGACTGTCTCAGATTGGATCATACAGTTGAATAATATAAACACAAAATAAAGTTAAGAGAGAAATAAAAATTCCTAAACAGCTGACAGACACAGTTCAATGTATCCAACCTCTTTGCAAATTTGCATGAAGCACAAGAAATCAAATAATCCCAATAGAAAAAATTCCCATTTCACAGAAAAAGGCCCTTGGTACATATGGAGAAGAGGGAATTCTCCTATGGTTTTCAAGCCTCTATAACTCAGACAAAATGTATTAACTTCCAAATGGTGATATTAGAAAAAGGAATAAAATGGTGATATTAGAAAAAGGAGTAAAGTGACACACTTTTCATATTCACAGCTCGCTCGCTCTACCTCTTTCTTTTGGTTAGTTTTGGTCTCTGACCATGAAGTGTCTCCATGCTCTGAGCTGCTGAGCACTCAGGGATCCAGATGCTCTTGAGAAAGACACTTATGTGGGCTTTATGCTTTTTTGTAGCTTATACTCAACACAGGCTGTTTTGCTCCTCCCTACTTTTTTTACACCTGGGTCGCCACACAGAGAGGAGAGGAGCATGCACTTCCAGGGCACAGAATATGCAGCTTGCTTCCCAGAATCATAACTGCCTGAGATCACATGTTTGTCCTTACTTTAACACACCAGCTCACATGCAGACATCCATGTCACAGGCAGCTATACCAGTATGAACGAGTCCTCTGGGTAATAAGTATCTCTTTGAGCACAAGGGCCCATTTGGACATCTACCTCTCTTCAAAAATGCTGTCTACAGGCAGAGCTCTTTGCACAGCTAGGCTTGAAAGAGCAACTACCTCTCCACATGCTCTCTTTTGCAGGTGAATTACATTGCTTATATGTCAGAGCCCAGTACTCAGCTCTTCTTTCCATTATAGGTGCCTCTTCTGCTACAATGCTGATTTTCATACTTCCTGGTGCTTTCTACCTGCGGCTTGTAGAGAAGGAGCCCATGAAGTCTCCCCAGAAGATTGGGGTAAGGGAGTTAGCAGCAGCTACAAAAGGAAGGGTGGGTGGGTGTGTTCTACTGGTCACAAATACTCAGACTTCTGACTTGCAACATCCAGCAGTTGCTCATAAACGGGTAGTTCCTCACTCAGAATAAAGGTCCAGCAGTATGATTCAACTCAGCAGGAAGAGCCAGACTACACAAACCAAAACCTTTACTGCCCTACTTATAACACAGCACAGACTAGGTTAAATATTTTGTTTTTATTTTAAGGGTTTTATTTAATTCAGTCTAAGCTCTAGTTAACACCTGCACTTCTGTAAATAACACTAAGTGCAAAAGGAGGTGCTGGTTCATGCTAGGTGGCCATCTGCAGATTAACAGGAAGATCTGAGATCAGTCTTAAGAAGGAAGTTGTACTGCAGAAACAAGTAATAGTGAACTCCCCACTGAGATAGTTCTATACACCTGCAGGACACGTATCTGAAGGTCTATCATTTATACACAGCATGTGTTTATATGTTATGCTGGACTGACACACTTGCACCTTCCATCCTGAACATCAATAGCTATCTGTACATTTAACAATATTACCCAGGAGATGTCCTTTGAAAATTTAATCAGAAGAGTCATTGATTAAATACATCTGCAGGCACATAAGGCAAACAGATGAAACAGTTATATACACCTATGTACTTGCTCACAAAAATCATGGAATTGTAATGCTGCCAAGTATAAAAGAGAAAGGTTGTTAGCATAAAATTACTTCCAATGATGACTTTTGGAGTTGCTATTATTGAATATTTTTTTATGTCTCTCTAGTTGTTCTTCACAATTGCTTCACATTCTAGATGTTAGGCACATCTAGAATTCCACTGCACCCTGCACTGAGATCACATACAATATTCATCTTTGTGTTGCAAAGCATGATATTGTTAAGTGTGGACAGATTATGATAAACTAAAGCCCTGCTAAAGTGAAGGGTGGCTAAGCATCTGAATCACTTGAATATACAGAGAAATGCATTCAGAGAAGAGAGATGAGCTTATCTGTTTGTCCAATAAGGATTTAAAGGATTGACTCTGAAGCTGCTCTTGATTCAGAGAAAATGATCATTCATTGAAAACTGGTCAGTTTTTAAAGAAAACCTTTACCTCTGTACCTCTGTAATATTTTTTATTATTATTTGTAATAATGAAGTGGGTTGGGTTTGTTTTCCAAATGTAGTCTTGTAAAGCCTGGGTTTCTTGGACTGAGATTCACACAGGACTAAGTTTGATTCATGTAGCCCTATATGACATTATTTGGGCTTCAGTCACAGGGAATTACCCAACCTATGCCCCAGGCATTGCATAAATGTAATTGTGATGGGACAGTCTGTGAACTACAGTCTACTCAGTCACCCACTTTATTAACAAAACTTTATTTCCCAATTGCAGGCACTAGTTTTTCTCATAGTTGGCATAATCTTCATGATTGTGAGTATGACTCTTATTGTAATGGACTGGATTTACACTTCCCCAAGTTCTGGACATCACTAACCTGCACAGACAACCAAGTGCTTTTTATACCATAAATGTTTGTATTGTGCGCTCAGAAGGACACCAAAACAAGACTTATTCCTAGCTAGTAACTGCAATATTTTGAAGACAGTTTCTGGTAAGGTCACTGGAGTCTACACCATCCTTTTCACTAAGGGTCATTATTAATGCATTAGGAACCTAAGTTTAACATTTCTGGCCAGGTGAAATGAAATGTGTGGTATAGATGCTTACTACTTTCAAAACCAAAATAACCATGTACATAGTTCTCAAACATAGATGGTGGCACCCTTTTCAACCTCATGCTAGTAACCACAGGTCCTAGAGCCCTGGGGAGTACATGGGCCATGTATTGCCATGTTTTCTGTCTGTATGTCACGGGATTGGCCACCAAGCTTCAAGAGAAAGGGTACAGTTTCTGCAGGAGATGTGAAAATCAACTTATCCCTACCAAGTTGACTATCAGAAAAATGATGGCTTTGACAAGCCAATGGACAAAGATGAACATCATATTTGTTGCCCAAATCTGTCGCCCTTGGCAGGTGACAGCTATTGTGTAGACTAAATCTTTCTGACACAGGCCCTGTGCTGGGGCTTGTGCTTGAGGAACAGTTGAGGACTTGTGTTTTGTTGGTGAAAATGCCTGTGCTGGAAATGTCAGGTATTTCTGCTGGGTGGGGAGATGGGGGGGGTTGGTTGTTGTTTTCTGTTTTAATTCTTGCGTGAGCTTGCATCACTGAACAAGTTGTATCCTCCACAGAAACTTGTCTTCCATTCTTGTTTGAATCTGAGGAGACCACAAGGCACCCTACCCAGTATTTTTCAATACTTGTGTATTTGATAAATGTTCAGTGCAAGAAAGTGTTCATTTGCTATATATATAGATATATATAAATATATATTTATGTACATAATTTCTTGTTTTCCTCTAGCTATAAAAATGTTACCCTGTGGTAAATAATTTTTGAATTTTTTTTTATGTGTCATTCTGTTTTCATAACCACACCCTTGTTTGGAAGAAAAAAATATCGAATTGGTGGGTTTGTGAAAGGTTTGGTAGTGTTCAAAATATACCTGTGGCAAGCCCTAAAACTGCTACCTGTGTAAAAAACACATTCAGATGTTTACTACTTATGTTACAATAAATTGCAAAACATTTTCCTCTTGAGAATTTTTAAAATGTACCTCAAAGTTCTGTATTACCATTGCGCACCACAAACTTGGGTAGCCTGCTCAGTTGGTCTACTACAGCTTGTCTAGCTTGTCTATGCATATGCTAGCATTCAACACCATACATAATTAAGGTATTCAAAGAACAAGACATTACTGGCAACTTCAAGTGTCTCCTGCTGTGCAGCTGTTCACGACATGAAGGGGAAAAAAACAAAACAAAACAGGTTCTGTGTTACATGGATGCCTAATTAACACTCAGTACCCTCCAGAATGTGATTTCATCTGTGCTGTGGGGTGCCCACTACATATGCTCTCTGTACGCACCAGGGGAAAACAGAGAAGTCATGTTAACTCCATAGCAGAGGGAATGAGTGGGAAGGTGCAGTTGTTGTTTTTAACACATACAAATCCAGGTTCATGTGATTGGAGTTTTCATTTTCCAATTTATAAATCTGTTGTACACACCTGTGGACTCAGAAAGCCATAAAGCACGCAAAAGTTGTCTCTGTTCACTCCACAGTTTTGTACAAAATTCTGTGTGTGTATAAATGTGTGTATGCTTACAGGTTATCTGGAAAAGCATATGGAATATGTATCCCGTGCCAGCTGATGCCTTTGTGAGCTTTTTTCTATGCTCACTCAAGTACTGAATCCTTGATATACTAAGGCATGCTTCCTCATGAATAAGAAATCTGGCTTTGCATTTTCTGAAGAAAGAAGTGCCGATAATAGTCCTATTTTAAGCAGACAAACAGACAAATACAAATAATGCTACATTTATGCTGAAGAGACATTTGACATGGGAATAGTAAGACACCCACACACCTCTCTTCCTGCTGCCATTACTGAGAGTTATATGGATGCAAGAAATGGCCTGTAACTGCATCCTAGTTTCAGAGCAAAAGGACATACAGTGACTGCAGCTGCATGTGTAGACTTAGATATTCATGACATAACTCTGCTTTTTCAAGGCATGAAACTGTTCAAAACCCAACAAGACGCAGCTGTAAGGGCAGTATTGTACCTCAGTCACTAGCACTGCTTGGGAATGGTGAATGCAGGAGTTTCTTTTCTGTTTTGTAATGTAGACCTTAGGGCTTCTGAAGATTTTTACTACAAACCCATCCCTGGATATATACTAAATAAAATTTTCAAAGACTGTAGGCCTTTTTGATTCTTAGGCTAGCAGATGAAAGAATTTTTTTTTTCAAAAGCAAGCAAACAGCTAGCCTTAACACAAGAGTCACTAAAACTCCATTCCCTTTTAAGAAAGTAAGTTGTGTATCAATATATCTGCAGATAACCAAGATGGCATCCCCTTCATATAACAATCCTTTTGCGTGCCCTCTTTAGTATCTAATCATGGGGCTGTTCAGACATCAGCGGCTAGAGACTGGATGGCATTAAAAGCAGAGTTATCTGTGCACAACTGAATGCCTCATTCTGTGGAGCATGGAATTAGCTGGGATACATAGCATATCCGCTAAGTATAGTCACTGTTAGGAGCATGCACCAGATGGTACTGCTCTGTATAAATACTCACTATCATTGCAGCTGTATGTTCTCCTGCTGTTACGTATTTGTCTGGTGTATAATCATAGCCCAAAATATACTAGGCTATGCACCGCTCCAGCACCTATGAGCTCATGCGAGAACCATGCTCCCAGACCCACACAGCATTTGCAACCTACCCACTAATAATGGAGGCACTGCAGACCCAGATGCTTGTTCAACACCTGTGACACAAACATTGTCCTTTGACTTTCTCTTATGGTTAGGCATCCTTAATTCCTTGTAGCATCTCCTTAGCTCTATCTTCATGGCTCTAGAGCTATGAGTCTCCTTTGGATAGAGTTTATTTTAATTAAACAATTAAAATTCTGTGAAGTGAATGAACGGATTTAAAGAAAATGGTATGTCAAGGACAAAAAAAAAAAAAAAAAGCAATAAAAACATGATAGGAATTTTACCAGTCATAGAGGTCTGTCATTAAATGCACGTGACAGGAATGCCAAAAGTGATATAGAAATGAACAAATATAATGTAAATATAGTAATGAATAAATATTTCAGCTCTGGATTTGGGAAGAGGCAAAACAAGGGACACTTATTAGAGGGCAAAGTCCTCTCTAGTCTATATGTTATGATGTTAAACATCATCTATCTGAAAGAAGGGCAGAAGGCCTAGATAAGCCACAAACCATCTGGCTCTGGTGTTAATTTTCAGTAAACCCTTACATGCTTGGCTAGATCTCAATGGCTGACATAATAGCAGTCAGAGCTAGTCAGCAATTATTCACTAAGAGGTCCACTTGGTGTCGTAGATGGAAATTTTCCACTCATTTGGCTTTAAAGTTCAATGCAAGTTTTACTGAAAGTGTGGTATTGCAACAAAATTCTGGTAGATCCCAGGCAAACTCAAGTGGAAACCTGCCTGTTTTTCCATTAAACTGCCTAACAAGGTGCTGGGGGCTTCCAGAGGTTACATCCCCTGGCCTCCAACTCCCCTGGCAGCTGGTTCTCCCAGGAGTAGGAACATGATGTAGGGTCAGCCCACTGACACCCAGCCCAGGCAGCCACGGTGCTTCAGCTCAGGGTCCAGGGTGAGCTCTAGGTTGCAGTTTCCTCTGAGGGAATTTGGCCTCAGTGTTGCCATTGCAATTCTGTCAGTATTTCCGTGTGCAGTACGTTTGGGCTGAGCTGGGGTTAATTCTCCTCATAGCATATTTCTAGTGCTATGCTTTGCAGTGCTGTATCTGAGTGTTGATAACACAACAGTGTTTTGGTTACTGCTCAGCTAAGCACCCAGGCTGGTTTTTTCCTACATCTCCCTGCCCCAAGAGCAAGCTCAGAGGACACAGCTGAGCCAGCTGACCCAATCTACCCAAAGGGATATTCCGTGCCATATGACATCAGCTCAAATATAAGAACGAAGTGAAAGAAGGAAGTCTGGGGATTTGTCCGTGGCATCTATCCTCCAGAGGAATCACCAAGCACAGAGAGTCCTGCTTCCCCAAGATCAAACATTGTATGCTGATGGGAAGTAGAGACTAACATTGCTCTCTCTGCTTTTTCTTTCTGCGTGGTCTATTGCTCTGCTTCTTACTAAATTGCTTCTATCTTATTACTGGTTTTTGTTATATTTTCCCCCCTCCACTGTCTATTTAAGAGGGGGAATGATAGAATAGCTTTGGTGGGCATCTGGCTCCCAGGCAGGGCCAAATCACCACACGTTGTTATACTGTACTGTTCAACAGCATCCTGGCAACAAGCAAAATAAAACAAAACAAAATAAAATATAAAAAAAATTACAACAAAACAAAAAAACCCCAACACCTTGCAAATGTTTTTAGTTAATTAAATCACCACTTACTGCAAACAAGCTCTTGCTGAAGTCAAGTGATGAAGTCTCTTTTCATAGAGCCTGAGAGAAACCAAGCTAAAAGGGATCTCAAGTAACCTCTTATTCCACAACTGGGTTACATAATAGTCTTGGGTTAGTGTTTGAAGACGACGTTGGCTCCAGCTGCTCATTTCAGACATTTAGTAAAGTTGAGAGGGAAATACATAAAGAAAGTCCTGTGCTAACTGGTCTCACAACCACTAAAGCCTGCAAAGAGTTGCTGTTTCCAGCTACACAGGAGATACTGTTCATGTTTCAGTACACTCTGGATGCTGAGGTACTGGGGGGAATTTGCAGTGCTGCAGAGCTTCTGCCTTCAAAGTATAACACTGAAAAAAGTTATGTCATGTGGAGTCTAAGTCCCTCTGCCCATCTGGTGAGACAAGTTCTAAACTAAATGCATTGTATAATGATAAATAGCTGTGGAAATCAATACACCATCCTAATTTTGCTACATAAAATGAAATAGAGACATTTTTCTATTACTAGCAATGAAACAGAAGGTATTTAACACCCAGCAGGAGCAAAAACAAAATATAAAAGGATACTGACTCTCCAGGACATATTGAAGTGGATGTTTCAAGTTCCACAAACTCAAATGGAAACTGACCACAGCATTCATTCATCTTTATCACAGAATCATAGAATGGTCCAAGATGGAAGAGACCTCCAAAGGTCATCCAGTCCAATCCCCCTGAGTCAATAGAGACATCCTCAGCTAGACCAGGTTGTCCAGAGCCCTGTCAAGCCTCACCTTGAATATCTCCAGACATGAGGTCCCAACCACCACCTGGGGCAACATATTCCTAACTTGTTCCTAAAATCCAAGTTGAATTTGCTCTTCTATAGTTTGAAGCCATTCCCCCTCGTCCTGTCACTGCAGGCCTTTGTAAACAGTCTCTCTCCATCCTTCTTGTAAGCCCCCTTCAGGTACTGGAAGGTGGCTATTAGGTCTCCCCAGAGACTCCTCTTCTCCAGGCTGAATAACCCCAGCTCTCTCAGCCTGTCTTTGAAGCAGAGGTTCTCCAACCCCCTGATCATTTTTGGGACCCTCTTCTGGACCCATTCCATCAGGTCCATGTCCTTCCTATATTGAGGGCTTCAGACCTTGACACAGCATTCCAGGTGAGTTCTCACCAAAGCAAAGTGACAGAATCACCTCTCTGGATCTGCTGTCCACACATCTTTTGATGCAGCCCAGGATGTGATTGGCTTTCTGGGCTGCAAGCACACACTGCTTATGTCCAGCTTCTCATCCATCTGCACTCCCAAATTCTTTTCCTTTATACGCAATTGTTGAGGAGGGATTGAATCTGGGTTAGAAGTGAATCTAATGAGGTTGATATAAAATTATTNATATATATATATATATATATATATATATATAATCAATTGACTTATGAGATTTCAGGAAGGGTTTCAGAAAATTTAAACAACTGGAGAGTCGTGCAGCACAAACTGCTGCTTAATGGTTAAGCATAAACCTTCACAAACTTTAGAAAAGAGAGTTAGTTTACTCACTGTTCAGAGTCTGTAATGCAAAAGTATATGTAGAAGCATAAACAAGGAAAAATATAGTCCCAGCCACATAGTGGCCTTCCATGTGGTGAAAGTGAAAATGTTTTGCGGCTTGCATAGCTCAAATTGAGCACGTTGTATGAGAAGATGCACGGACATGAGGCAAACCCTCCGTGACTCTCATGATGTCATAGGAGTGGTCAGGTACCTGGGCAAAGCAGGATCCAGGTGTACAGGCTGGAGCAGACCAGTTGGCTGCTATGTATAGCAAAGGAGTCAGCCCTCGGGCTGGACCAGCAGCCTGCAGGTCTCGGTGTCGCGACTCATTGCTAGGTCATCACTTAGAATCGGTCACAGTCAGACTCAGGCTCAGCTGAGCTCAAGTGGGCAGCTGTGTCCCAGTACCAGGCAAGCAGTTTCAGGCCCTTGGCTCAGTGCGGCAGACAGGTAGGTCGGGCCTGCCATTCGTGGAGGAGGTAAGTCCCTAGCTACGCGCGGTGCAACGCAATGCAAACAGGTAGCGGACTAAACAAAGGCAACAGAGGCAAACAAACAAGTTATTAGTGTCTTTGACCAATAGCAAGAGACAAAAACATCCTTGGAACCAATCCTAAGTTATTTCACCAAAAAAGGGAGCAGCATATGCCTAGCATGGTGAAATGTGTTTACCAAAAACAAAGCAGGGTTTACAACAAGCCCAAATATGGTGTCTCTGTGGTAGACTGAGAGGTGCCAAGTCTGCTTTCCCACTTTTTCCACTCAGGAAGAAGGGGAGAAAGGGGGGG
>VWZE01016566.1:7740-18524 GCA_013396675.1 Eubucco bourcierii | reverse complement strand
CTGGGCTCTCGATTCCTCAATTGACCCTAGTTTTTGTCCCACTCTCTCTTTTCCAGAGAGACTGATTGCCTCATTTACCCCCTTCAGACCTAAAGCCCTCCTAATGAGCCCTACCAACTCTAGTGCTAGGACTTTCTTGCCCCTCCTAGATAGCTGTACCCCATCAGGATCCAGCAGGTACGGCACAGTAAAAGCTTCCCCATGATCGAAGAACCCAAAATGCTGCTGCTGGCACCATCCCCTGAGCCAGTTGTTGATGGCATGGGTTCTCCTGTTCCTCTCAGTGTACTCCCCTGCCACTGAGGGAACCGAACAGAACACCACTTGTGCTCCCGTCCCATCAATCAATTGTCCCAGGGCCTTGAATTCCTTTTTAATTGTCCTGGTGCCCTTCTTATCAATCTGCTTGTTTCCAGTCTGTATTACTAGCAAAGGGCAATAGTCAGAGGGCTGGATCAGGTTTGGGAGTCTCCTGGTGATGTCCCTTACCTGGGCCCCGGGTAGGGAGCAGACCTCCCTGTGGGATGGGTCAAGATGACTTATGGGTCCCTCAGTCTCCCTCAGGAGAGAGTCCCCAACAACTATAACCCTTCTCTTTTTCTTTGTGGAACTGGTTGTTATAGTTGGTGAGGGCTGCTTTGCCCTAGACAGCTCCTAAGATGGTTGCTCCTCAGCCCTCTCGCCCCCACTGCCCTTGGCCTGCAAGGTCTCATACTTATTATGCAAGGGCAATGGAAGAGGAGGAGAGGGCCAGGGTGGATTTCGCTTGCTGCCCCTGACAGGGACCTGTATCCATCCCTCCCTCTTTCCAGGAACACTTACTCCAGCAGGGGGGATCTGCAGAGCTTGCTCCCACAGATCCAGCTCCCTTTCGCTTTCCCTTATTCACCTAAGCCTGGATACTTCATCCTTCAGCTTGGTCACTTCATCCTTCAGCTCCGCCACCAGACTGAGGAGAAAGTTCACCTGCTCGCACCTGACTCAGCTGTTCTCCCTTTCCCCCTCCATGGCAAGTTCCAGGTTCCAGCACTCCCTGCAGCCAGCAGCTTGGACTCCTGTGTGCTACTGCACCAATTCTGTCTGGGTACACAAGTTTTTTCTAGCCT
Organism: Eubucco bourcierii; assembly: GCA_013396675.1. Lineage (NCBI taxonomy): Eukaryota > Metazoa > Chordata > Aves > Piciformes > Ramphastidae > Eubucco > Eubucco bourcierii. Next base: position 17,418 of record VWZE01016566.1, on the reverse strand, counting down.
TCATCCAAGTGACAGCCATGGTGCACCAATTTATTGACAGTTACTTACAAGCAAAAAAAAAATAATACATTTCTCCCAGCTGCAGTCAAAATGGTTTCACACGCACAGTCTGGCAGCTTTTAAACCTCCCGCGGCTGATGTCACAACCTCACTTCAGGTTCACGAGAGGACCATCCCACCGGACCCCTCTGCCAACCAGGGGGTCCTCCTGACCCGCGAAGTGCCAAAGAGAGTGCAGAAAACCAAGCTGAAGGCTCTGGGTTCAAGCGAAGCGGTCCCAGGTGCCGGTCCCAATCGGCTCTGCAGCCAAAAAAGCCAAAAGCAGTCTATCTCAATGATCAAGTTAGTTTACAGTCTACAGAGAGGAAGGTTAACGCTTCACCGAGCTTCCTACTCTGTCTCTGCATATAACTGACATGTATTTGGTTTGTGTCAAACCGTAACCCCCAGAACCCTCGTTTTGTTTTGCTGTTGCATAAACACCTGCACCTTATTCTGCATTGAATTTTACCACACTAGATATAGAATAATTTATTTGTCATTAAATCAGCCAGATAAAGTTTAATAATGGCATTTCCTCAAGTGATTTAATTCGAAATTCTCCTGCTCTCTACAGTTATCCTCATCCCTCTTAGACTGCTTAGGTCTTGCATTCCTCCACTGTCTCATGATAAAGTTCATCAGCCTCTGTTACGATAATTTACAAAAATATTTGCTGCTCTCTACCATGCTCTGAGACCATCATGGGTAAAATTTTGTCAGTACCACAAGTCTGGAAAACACCCAGAGTAATGAATATTTCAGTCTGCTCTTGTCCTTTACAAACTAATTAAGGGGAAAAAACAAATCAGGTGTTGCTTTGGCACACAGAAAGTATTTCGCTCTAGTGCAAGGAAAAGTTGTCAGACATGATCAAAAGATTTTCAGCTTGGGGATTTAAATTTGGGTGAGCCAACCATGTAAGTGGATGAACTAGCAGCACAGGCAGAGATAATGATTTCTAGTGCTGGAGTCTCTACCACTGCCATACGTAAGCAATTCCAGTGCCAATCTTACAGCAAACAAGCAAAAGGTGCCTCAATGGAAGTGTCTCACAATTAAACAGCAATATCAGGAGAGCCCATCCACACTGTGGCCTCAGCATCCACCTTTCTCTTCAACACCACCACCTCTAGTCCTTTCCACCATGTTTCTTTGGCTGTACTTCTGCATTTGAAACTGATCACAACCTGCCAAACATCGATTGAAACATTATGTTATCATATTACTTTCAACAGCACTCTGCTTCAACCCAAAATAGCATTTGCCTTTGATCTACTGTACCAGATGTTTGCGCTGATCTAGCCACAATGACATCTGATTTCCTGACTGTCTACATATAATTTCCAAATCAAATTACTCTTCCCACATGCATATGCAGTATTTAATATGCTGTTGTACTATTGTATTGGGTGGCTTAGTTCGGTCCCTCTGTTTTCTAGACCAGTTTTTGGTCAGTTTTGGTACAATCTGCCAGAACTCAAGAAATTAATGTTTCTAGGAATTGTGTTAAAATCAGAAGAGATCAAAATCAAGGCCTTGCCAGTGGAAAGGCTGCAGATTGAACCTTCTTCCACTTCCAACAGACAGAGAATGTCTTGCCTCTTGCCAAATCAGCAATTAGAGGAAAGGGCAGGGTGCTATAGAAAGTTTTAAGGAACATGGTGTGGAAAAAAAAAAAAACAAACTTAAAAAAATGCCAAGAACTATGAGGAACATTATTTCTGCAGAGGAACAGCCCAGCTTGCTCAGCTTTGAAGCAGCTGCTCCCAACTCTTCTGGGCTTCCAGGTCCATCAGGAACTAGGAGCATCTGAAACAAAACACTTCCAATCAGACAAACCCCCCCACTGAGCCCTAAATCAACATCAGTGCCTCCTGCCAATGTGAGCCCTGCTGTTACCTTGCGCATGAGTAATGCAGTGCCTGCCATCTGAATCAACTCCATTGATTCGCACACAAAGGCAAAGCTGGGTTTTGCACTTGAGAGGTTGGGAAATAGCTGCTTCTGCCATGAGAGGAAGAGAAAGGGACGGAGTGGGGCAGAAGAGCCAGACTGTAGACTTCTACAGCCCACTGACAAAGCCACGATGGAGTGACTATTTCACTGGCAATGGCATTACAAGTTCATCATCTACCCAAATGCAATCTTAAGTGGCAGAAAGCAGCAAACCTGGATTTCCAGGGCTGTGGTTTGATCCAGGAAGTGGTAAGACCAGGGGTATTTTACCACCACTCACTGCTTGTAGAGCCCAGTCTGGGTTGCTCCCAGAAGAGAGCATCTGCTGCTTCCCTTCTAGCTGCATTTTAGAGCAGCCTTTAACTTTGAAGTCTTTAGACCTGTTTTCTGAAATGATTCTGCTTTGGAAGAAAACTTCACCAAGACCAGAGAAAGAGGGTGACCTCAACAAACTTAGTAACTTCTGAACACGAAGCAAGGTAGGGAGAAGGTCTGGATATCTATATGACCTCAAGAATCAGCTGTACATTTTATCCAAACAGTGTAGATTGGTAAGAAAATTTGTTGGAGACAGTCAAAAGCAGTTTGTCAGATGCAAAATGTTGTGCAACCAGAAGCACAAATAAAGTAATTTTGCAGTACAGCGAAAAAAGCCAGCCAACCAGTGTCATCTGAAAAACCTCAGACATTTTGAAGAGATTTCCTTGTCCCCTTCATGGACAGAAAAAGGCGAGGGAGGCAGTCAGGAAATAAAAAATGCTTTTACATCTGCTTTAAGAAAGTACTGGTTAGTGCTTGATTTCCATTTGTGGGAGAATGATTACAGTCAAAGATTTGATGTGTGTTTTTTGCAACTGAGAAAGATATTCTATGGGTTTTGCAGACACTAAAGTGATGTGTTCTGGTATGGATAAACATTCTATTATTTAAGAAGCTGAATCATTATTCCTCAATGATAGCATTATGCTATATTTTCAATTGGGAGTTCATGTTGATAACAAAACTAAAAGTGCGTCATCTTTTCCAGGAAATCAGCCTAATGCAGAGATCCATTTGATCTTCTGATCTCTCTATTGACTTTGTGCTGCATGCCAAAACAACAAGTCATGCCTTCATGTCATCGCTAGAAATGCGCTTAGCCAGGGTCCATCTCCAGATGGAAAACAGCAAGTCTGGAGGGATTTGAAATCACTAAATCATAGGTCAGGAAACAGCATCCAAGAGCAGAGTTCAGAAGAATTTGGAAAGATGGGAATAGAAGTAAGGAGGTGGGGGTGGGGAGCAAGAAAATGCAACAGAGTTTAGAAAAGAGATCAATGAAAACACTTTTAATGCATTTTTTGTTTCAATACTTAAAAGTAATGCAAGTCTATAGGATGTGACAAGAAGTAGTTGTGCCAATGTGCTGAAAAAGTCAAAAATGAGTGGGCTACTTCCAGTGTTGTTGGGGGAGGGATTTTAGGGCCAGTCCATCAGCCCTCCTGAGCACTGTTGCTGCTGCTGCTGTGCAATGCACCTGGTTCCCAACCAGCTGCAGGGATGGAGAGAACTTCATCTCACTGTTACGTTTTAGCCCTTTTTTCTTTCACCCAAGCAAAACTGTAAATTTTACTCTTAGGAAATATCTGTCCTTCACAGCAAATAACTCTGAAAAATTCTGGATTATTTGGTCACCTGTAAGAGTATCTTGAAGCAGCACCCTCTAGAAGCCTCTTTGACTTGTCTAACACCAAAAACCAAAGCGAATGACAATGACACTATGACTTGGCTAACATGTATATGTGCTACACAGTATACCGATTACTTGCACGACACTTAAATGTAATAACCCCTCCTTCCTCCAAATTATTTACTCCAAGGCCACTTTCCTCTGATCATCCCTGAAGCCAGGCAGAAAGGGGTCCCTCTTCCAGCTGTTACTGTGCCTGTGCCACGCGTTTGCCACTAGAGGACACTGAATCAACATGAGACCTTGCTGGAGGGTTGGAGGGGAGGGGTTGTTGAGGGGGGTCTGCCACTTATGAAAACCCTGGGAAAGCTGAAAACTAGATGGGGGGTGAGAACCAGTAGCGCACCAGTAGTGGTTTGCCACTCGAGTCTATGACTCTTAGATGTTTTCCTATCCCTTTGGGATTTTATTTGGGGTGCATTTTTTATGGTGTGGAGAAGAAAAATGGGAAATCAATGTTATTTCGCATTGTGCAAAGTTCTGTGTGTTTGTTTATAATGGGCTCTTTACTAGGGCGTCCATTGAAAAGGAATTGTGAAAGAAACCAAACAGGAAAGGGTGGAACAATGAACTCGATAAGCAGCATCACAGGCAATGGTCAAACACAATAGTTAGATTTACAGCCTGGAAGATGTGATGGCTCTGCCCCAACCCTAGAGACACTGTTTTTCTAAGGTTGTAGATCCAGAGATCAAAGGGTAATGATCAGGCCTCCAGAAAAAGCAGAAGAGAAAGGGCTGCAAAAGTTTTTGTAAGCTCATGAGGCTGAGAAAGGCATAAAGTCTGCCCTAGAGAAGCTGTGACTTGGTCTCAAAGACAACAAAATCTCATCGACAGTCTCATCTACTCAGGGATATGAGGGGAGTGCTGAGAACAGGATGGTAGCATGTAAATATGTTTCTTCTATTTCAAATCAGTGTCTCAGAATTCCAAGTACTTTGGACAGTTAAGTCACTCTTCAGTATGGAAAAGTTTTTTAACTGTCCACTCATGCTCTCAGGAGATGCTAGTGACCTCACCACAACTGATGGACTGTGACAGGCATCGGTCTTCATGATTGAGGATTTGAACCCAGAGAACTTCTTGGGGCTGGCTAGCTGAAAAAGGCTACACCAATGCCAGCACTAGGGTGTATCAGAAGTAGGGTTGGTTCCTGGTATGGGGAGAACATGCATCAGAATACCTGAGGAGAGCAAAATCAACAGGGCTTTCTTGTTATTTGGCCTTTGTCAAGGTGGGTAAGTGAAGGTAAGCCAGGCAGGTGAGCCATGACCCTCCTGCAGGCAAGACCCCTGCTTTCCCTCACTGCACTTCCCACAGATCCCCTTACAAGGAGGGGCTTTCTAAGATCTTCCTCATGAAGTTGTCACCTTTCCCAGTAGCCCTCATTTCCAAATCCAGACACAACCTATCTCTGGTCTGCAAGGGCCGGGTACCTGCAAGGAAGGCCTGAAGCCAGTTTCAATGAAAGCTTTGACAAGGTACCCAAGGAGGAACCTACCAAGACCCATCACCAAAATCATGTCACTACATGAACGATACCAAGGCATGAACACCACCTCTGGGAGAGGAAAGTGGAAAGGTTCTCCATCAAAAGCATGACAACAGGCTCTGTGCTGGTGGAGAGGGGCAAGCATGCGTGCCTGTAGGAGGGGACAACCACAGCACCGTGGTGCAGCTGTGCTGGCAGTGCTGCCAACAGGAAGGAGAATTGTCCCCTAGGCATCTTTCCCACCGCAGGATGTGGAAACCCATGTTGAGTTTGTGGGAAGATTTATAGCAGTATAGTGGTCACAGAGTGCTTCTGAGTTGATTTTTGAAATAGAAGGTCCTTGAGACACTCCTGTGCCTTTTCTTTTTTTGAACAAATACATTAGGACAGAACCAATTCCTGTTCTCCACCATTAAGCATAGTACAGCAATCTTTGCGTCAGATATTGCTAGCAGTAAACATCTCCTGCTAATAAAACCTGCCGTAGGGAAGAGAAGGGCAGTAGAAGTAGAAGAACAGGACTGTTCTTCCCAGCAGTTACCCACAGCCTCTCTCATTATGGGTAGGAGTTGAGGTACACTGAGAACAGGAGAATGTAAGAATAAATTAACTAAAAATATGTATTTTTTAAAAATATTGCTAGTATTAACTTTCATACAGTTCCTGTGTTTTCCACATCATTAGACAATACACTGTCATTGCACAAGCTGAAGGAAACCTTCTTTCGAATTTCCTATTTCCTGGAAGGTAGGACAAGCTTAGGGAAGGAGAACATGTTCAGTTCAGAGGAGGACTACAAACCACCATCTCAGGAATCATCCCACAGAGGATACTACAGGACATTTGATGGGAGAGGAACAAAAAATATTTATGAGTTATTGCTAAGCCCTTTGCTTCTTTTTCAAATCATTCTATATAGTGGATTTGGGTTATTTCTGAAACACCAAACCAAACCACTCAGATAATTCTGAGTTTTTCGCTGTTGTGTTCATCCAATCTTTTATCAAGCTTGTCCTAGGACACAAATGGAAGACAAGCAGCAGTGAATTATTGTTTCAAACACAGACAAAGGGGGAAACTTTCACAAGTTTCTGGAAAGCTTGCCCATATGAAAACCTTGACAACCCTCACAAGAGGCAATAACACAGGTCTAAATCACAGCATGAGAGCAGAAAGCCTGCACATGCTTGCCATGCACAGCCAAAATCAAGAGCCTGGAATGAGTCTAGATAAATACCATATTGATGTAACTCATACTTTATTTCACCTCTCCAGCCCCATCCCTCAGGATCATATCAAGATAGACTTTAGCTAGGTTATCCAAACTCTGCATTGCTCAATTCTGTGTGCGTGTATTCCCTGCCTCACCCACCCATTACCTCTGCTCTCTGGCCCCAGAATCCAGGAGAGCTCAAGGTGGAGCCTCTCACATACCTCAACTCTCACTCCAGCAATTGTAATGACAACATCTAATGCTTTTTTAACTTCTAGGATTGCCCAAAAGAGTTATATTTAGGAGAAAAATCTGAAATGTTGCCCCTTTGACTTGTGCTCTCAGGAAGTTCCTGGCTCCTGCAAGTCTCCCCATACCAAATTTAACTATTAAGTTCTTGTTATTGCAACCCATTTCAATAACAGCAATTGTCCAGTAAGCATTGCACTCAAACTGCACAAACATTCTGGAAGTTGCATTAACATATAAAGGACATTTTGCTCTATCAAAACACTTGCACTTAATTTTCTGCTGTTATTCGCGTACCTGAAATAGGGATAACTGGCAGCTAAAAATAAGTTTCACAACTTCTGAAAGGTAATAGTTGCATCAAATATATTAGACATCTTCCTAGAAGCACATGTGTATGCATGGGGTTGTTTAAATTATTCACGTATGGACTTTTATTTTTTAAATTTAAATTAGGACACCTACTGGTATTCATCCTCTACCTAATTTCAATTACTGAAAGCACATAACAGAAAAACAAATACAGGCAGTTTCAAATAGCAGTAGCAATCGCTATCATGTTCCAACTCTTGTTTAAAAATCTGCTACCTGAATAGGTATTTTGATGGGAAAAAATAATTTTATGTTCTGATTATTTTTTTGTTACAAGAGACAGAGATGTACAAGACTTTGAAGCCTCCCAAACTGAACAATGCTATGACACAATTACAATCTCAGTTACATGCATATTCAGAAGCAACAAGCAGCAGATTTTAAGAGATACTCAGAAGTACACAGTTATGGGATGAGTTTTTGTAATCAAAAACACCAGCATGAAATTATGAGGACTATTTGTTCACTGTTTGTCCCAGAATCCATGCTGAAAATAAGAACTGTGAAATTCCCTGTCCCAGTTGATTTGTAGTCAAGTTTTCAGGCAGGAGCATCACACATCTTATTTGGATATATGTTCAAGGTAGTACAGAAGTCTCAAATAATGTTTTATTACCATTATTACATTTGTTGTTGAAGTATGTTGTGGAGAACAGCTATGAACAATATTTCTGGTGACAGGTAAGTAAAACAATTTTTCAGTTATAGGTTGCCCTTCTAACTGGGTTGCGCCCTTTAGAAACACCAGTGGGCTGGAACATAACAAACTGATGCTGCTTGTCATAGTTCCAAAACCAAAGAACCAGAGAAAACCTGGAAGAACTGAGTGTTAGGTTACCTTCTCAAACATGCCAAAATATTTAAATGCACAAAAATAAGCATTTTTTTTTCTTTTATTGCAAGGGGAACTTGAATGTAATAATAATAGCTGTCTATGACATTGCCATTGCACTATTGACTGCACCATGAGTTCAGTTACCAGCCATACTGGTAACCATTCCTTCCCCTTTCTCAAATCATTTTGCCTTTCTTTTTTTTTTTCTTCCTAACAAAGATAAATGACTCCAAGGTTACACCCAGGGTAGCCTCATTTACTTGGAGACAGGTTCATTCCTAGCAGTATCTATTAAGGGGATCTACAGATGTGTACCCGCTTGTGGCTGAGCTCAGTGTAGCTTTGAAAGTACAAGACTGAAGCCCAACTTACTATGGAACAGCAGAGTATGCATGATCCAGTATCTATAAAGAACTGAGCATATTATACATCTCCTAATCTTGTGCTAACCAATGTGTACTAGTAATATGATACAAACCATGTACATTCAGAACCCTACCTTGGCAGTCTTTGCCACAAACCTTTTTCCTTTGGGAAGTTCAGAAGGTGGTTGCAGAAAGCAAGGCCTTCTGGTGCTGACCTTCTGCAGATCGCAGCAGGACACAAGGTCACCCTTCCACACTCGACTTTGAGACTGATAGCAGCTGTCCAGGGACATCCTGGATCAAGTGGAGCTGGGTCCGGCCGCTGGGAAAAGGGGAGGCAGTGACTCTTTAGCTAAGGAACTAACAACAAATGAGCACAGAGGACAGGCTGGTAGCCCATGTGTGGTTTGAATCAAATGCAGAAAAAAGGCATCCAGAAACAGATGAGAATGGAATAAAAATTTTCCTGGCCACCTCTAAATCCTACACTGTGACTCACCTGCCTCACTTTTGAAATATCACAATGAGTGTAAAACTTGATCAGAGGTGTTTCAAATCCAAACATATATTTTCTTATTTAGCGTCTACTTTCAACTCCACCTGAGGCATGTCTGTTTAAGGGCATGTTAAGTAAGCGCAACTTTAAGTGACTACCTTTTATTTTCTAACAGCACAAGTGTCTCCTGTTCTCTGACTGCAGTGAAACATCAATGTTCACCAAGTGCTTAGTAAAACTGTACTTTATCTCAACATCAATGTTTGTGGTGTAAACAAGTTTGCCATCATAACATTAGCAGATGACAGAGCAGATACCAGACATGTCTGAATTGAAGTATCTCTTAGAGACCTATTGCAGCCCTAATGAGATTTTGGGCTTGAAAGAGCTTAAACCCTTTGCAGTAGCCAGAAATCATAACTCAGAGGCAGGTAAAAATGTGGGTTACTAACTCTGGACTGTTTGTATTTTCCCTAAACCAGCAAAATTAGGTTTTATAAGATACAGTGGAGAGGGTCAGCTGCAGATGCACATTGGGAGGCTTCAGGGTTAAGGTATGCATCACCTCTCCAAATAAAACTGCAGTACATCAAAGTACATCTGAAGTGAGAGAGGCAGTCTGTCAAAAACTGCCTGGGACTTGAGCCTAAAAAGACAAAATGGGCAGAGAAATCCCTAAGGTCTTTTAAAATATTTTTTTTAAAAGTACAGATTAAACAGAGGAAATAATTTTAAGCAGACTCTTAAACTATGTGTTTAAACAGTATAAGCCTTCTGGATGTAACCATCATGAAGATGCAGAGATCTGTGAACAACTTAAAAAGTGGGGATGAGGAAATGACTGTGAAAGATAATAAAAATTAAAATAAAATTAAATAACAAAAGTGGGGTTTTTTAATAAAAATTGGGAAGGGAAGGGAAGGGAAGGG
>VWZE01016563.1:10072-21604 GCA_013396675.1 Eubucco bourcierii | reverse complement strand
GAGGTTGTGGCTGCTCCCTCCCTGGAGGTGTTCAAGGCCAGACTGGACGAGGCCTTGAGTGCCCTGTGCTAGTGGGAGGTGTCCCTGCCTATGGCAGGAGGTTGGAACTGGCTGATCCTTGAGGTCCCTTCCAACCTTCCCATTCTATCATTCTATGATTCTATGATTCTTAAACATCTCAGCAAGCCTGTGAGTGAAGCAGACATCACCACTGTTTCCTTTTCACAGCCTATAATATTTCTCAATTAAAATATTCCAATTAACCTCAAACCTGCACACCAACCTAACTACCCTGCTCCAGCTCCAAAGCACTGCCCTTGTCCAATCCCCACAGCCCTTTCTGAACAGTCCCTCCCCAGCCTGCCTGCAGCTCCCTTGCAGATACTGAAATGCAGCACTGAGGTCTCCCTGCAGCCTTCTCTTCTCCAGACCTAACTCATCCTGTCCTCCTAGAGAGGTTCTCTGCTCACCTCCACGGCCCAGAAGCTGCTCTGCTGTGCTTTGCTCAGGGCTGTTCAGTATCACTTCACTACTCTTTGTTTTGTTTTTTTCTTTTCTTTTTGGGTTGCCAAGGGAGTAAAAAAAAAAACAACCCAAACAACCTACTGAAGGTGCAAATGGCAACATACTGCAAGAATTGCAACTGCAGGTTGTGTGGCATTCCTGGTGCCAGGGATGGGGAGAAAAGAAGACTTCAGAGCTGATCTCAGAGAGCGCTGAGGAGCTGGAGGGGCCACAAGAAATTAAGCTCAGGAAATGCAGAACATCATAATGCAGGAAATGAAGCAGCAGTAAATCCAAAGCCCATCCAAGTTTTTATGCAGCCTGTGGTTAATCTGTGGAGCTCATTGCCACCAGATATTAAAAGAGGTTGTCTGTGCCTGTGAGCACCGTGGGCTGCAGATACAGTAAACATGAAGCACTTTAACCCTCCTGCTCCCCAGCCCAGGCTGACCAAGCTGTGCTTGTGGTTAGCAAAGAGCTTCTTCAAGAGGAATTAGAGGGCAGTGCTGAACTGGTTCTTAAGAATTAATGAAACCCTCAGTCCAACATCCACACCTCCATGGCCCCCCAAGTCTCTGCTGGGCTTCAGGCAGGAGGTCTGTGCATGACTTTGTCTCTGTGAGGGTGCTGGAAGCCTACTGCAGGCTGCCCAGAGAGGTTGTGGAGTCTGCATCTCTGGAAACATTGCAAACCCACTTGGATGTGTTCCTGTGTGGCCTGCCCTGGGTGACCCTGCTCTGGCAGGGGGAGGTTGGACTGGATGATCTCCAGAGCTCCATTCCAACCCCTGCCAGTCTGTGATGCTGTGATCCTGTGACCTCTGCTCCTTTCCACAGAGGAGCTCAGGGGATCTGCAGGATGCTGGGCACAGGCCAAGGCAGCAGTGGAGTGCTGGTGAGCAGTGGGGTGCTGGCAGCTGGTGAGCAGTGGGGAGCTGGTGAGCAGTGGGGTGCTGGTGAGCAGTGGGGTGCTGGGAGCTGGTGAGCAGTGGGGAGCTGGTGAGCAGTGGGGTGCTGGGAGCTGGTGAGCAGTGGGGTGCTGGGAGCTGGTGAGCAGTGGGGTGCTGGGAGCTGGTGAGCAGTGGGGTGCTGGGAGCTGGTGAGCAGTGGGGTGCTGGGAGCTGGTGAGCAGTGGGGTGCTGGGAGCTGGTGAGCAGTGGGGTGCTGGGAGCTGGTGAGCAGTGGGGTGCTGGGAGCTGGTGAGCAGTGGGGTGCTGGGAGCTGGTGAGCAGTGGGGTGCTGGGAGCTGGTGAGCAGTGGGGTGCTGGGAGCTGGTGAGCAGTGGGGTGCTGGGAGCTGGTGAGCAGTGGGGTGCTGGGAGCTGGTGAGCAGTGGGGTGCTGGGAGCTGGTGAGCAGTGGGGTGCTGGGAGCTGGTGAGCAGTGGGGTGCTGGGAGCTGGTGAGCAGTGGGGTGCTGGGAGCTGGTGAGCAGTGGGGTGCTGGGAGCTGGTGAGCAGTGGGGAGCTGGTGAGCAGTGGGGTGCTGGGAGCTGGTGAGCAGTGGGGTGCTGGGAGCTGGTGAGCAGTGGGGTGCTGGGAGCTGGTGAGCAGTGGGGTGCTGGTGAGCAATGAAGTGCTGGGAGCTGGTGAGCAGCAGCTCTTAGGCTGGGCAAGATGTAAACAAAGTCCTCTGGAGCTCTTCTGCTTCAGGCACTGCTGAGGCTTCAGTTCAGTGCCTTTGACCTTCAACAACAATCCTCTGCAACCCTGCAAGCTCCCCGCCTTGGTGAAGAACTGACCTCCTGCATAAGCCCCCCGTGCCCAGTTGCAGCCCAGTTATATTCTGGGATGCTTTGTTTTCCTCAGAGGATCAGGGCCCTGTAAATGACTCTGCATCCCTTGCCACCAGAGCCAGGTCCTATTCCACAGAATCCCAGAACCCCACCGTGGTGAGGATTGGAAGTGACCTCTGGAGATCATCCAGTGCAAGACCCCTGCTCAAGCAGGGCCCCCATAGCAGCTTGCCCACGACCACAATGTCCAGGGGAGTTGGAATCTCTCCAGAGGAGACTCACAACCTCTCTGGGCAGCCTCCAGCACCCTCACACCAAGGAAGTTTCTCCTCCTGTTCAGGTGAGCCTCCTGGGTACCAGTTTGTGTCCACTGCCGCTTGTGTTGTCCCTGGGTACCACTGAGGACAGTCTGGCCCCATCCTCTTGCCCCCACTTTTAGCTTAATGATACTTAGACCTTTATCACATGGGATTTGGGATGACCTCAGGATCAGGATGAACCCTGAGCCCTCCTGCCATAGCCAGCTGCCAGGGGTTGCCCAAGCAGCACTTCCACCCCATTTTGCAGATGGAAGAGATAAGCACAGCCTGCAGCTTGCTCTGTCTTGGATACTCCAGCCCAGAGGGACTGCCTTAGACAGGAGGCTCTGTGGATGTCCAAAGAATCATAGAATCATGGAGTCATGGAATCATGGAATCATAGAACCATGGAATCATGGAGACATAGAATCATAGAACCATGGAATGATGAAATCAGAACCATGGAATCATAGAATCATAGAATCACATAATCATGGAAGGATGAAATCAGAATCATGAAACCATGGAATCATAGAATCATGGAATCATAGAACCATGGAATCATAGAACCATGGAATCATAGAATCATGGAATCATAGAATCATGGAAGGATGAAATCAGAACCATGGAATCACAGAATCATGGAATCATAGAATCATAGAACCATGGAATGATGAAATCATAGAATCACAGAACCATGGAATGATGAAATCAGAACCATGGGCTCACAGAACCATGGATTCATAGAATCATGGAAGGATGAAATCAGAATCATGGAATCATGGAATCATAGAATCATGGAAACATGGAATCATAGAATCATGGAAGGATGAAATCAGAACCATGGAATCATAGAATCATAGAATCATGGAACCATGGAATCATAGACTCATGAAAGGATGAAATCAGAATCATGGAACCATGGAATCATAGAATCATGGAACCACAGAATGGCAGAGGTTGGAAGGGACCTCCAAAGCTCAGCCAGTCCAACCCCCCTGTCAGAGCAGGATCACCCAGGGCAGGGCACACAAGAACACATCCAGATGGGTCTTTGGCGTCTCCAGAGTAGGAGATTCGTTCTCCCCGTGCTCATTACAATAACTGAGGCCCCTTCCTTTGCTGAGAAAGAGCCAAACCCAATTTGTGTCATCTCCTAATGTGTGCTCTAATACCTTACATTGGATCCAATTAGGTAATGGCAGCCCCAGCAGCAGAGAGAGGAGGGGGGGGGGGCAGACTTCATCCCGGTTTGGACTCTGCTGTCAACATCGATCCTAATGAACGCCAGGCAGAGAGGTGTCCCCCTGAGCTGCTCTTTGTGTTCCTGGAGCAGTTCAGGACTGGTTAATGTGCACTTAACACGAAGTGTTACCTGAAAAGGATGCTCAGCGAGAGGCAGCCGACACGGGGCCGGCTAATTTATGCCTTGCCAACAGGATCCTCCACGGGCATTACAGCGGCACTCGGGAAGGACTCTGCTGCCTGCTGCAGAAGAAAGGAAGGTTTGAAGTGGCGAGTTAAGGAAGCGGCTGGAGCATCTCCAAAGCAGGGCCACACACGCCCTCCAGCTGCGGAAGAAGGCAGAAGGGAGGCCGAGATAAAAGGGCAGCTTTGATCTACCACCAGCCATCCGGCTCCGAGCAGCCGCGGCCCGCTGCGCTGGGGCTGCTTTGTGCCCGCCGGGACTGCTTTGTTCCCACCGGGGCTACCGTGTGCCCACCGGGGCTGCCCTGTGCCCGCCGGGGCTGCCCTGTGCCCACCGGAGCTTCTTTGTTCCCACCGGGGCTGCCCTGTGCCCACCGGGGCTGCCCTGTGCCTGCCGGGGCTGCCCTGTGCCCACCGGAGCTTCTTTGTTCCCACCGGGGCTGCCCTGTGCCCACCGGGGCTGCCCTGTGCCTGCCGGGGCTGCCCTGTGCCCACCGGAGCTTCTTTGTTCCCACCGGGGCTGCCCTGTGCCCACCGGGGCTGCCCTGTGCCTGCCGGGGCTGCCCTGTGCCCACCGGAGCTTCTTTGTTCCCACCGGGGCTGCCCTGTGCCCACCGGGGCTGCCCTGTGCCTGCCGGGGCTGCCCTGTGCCCACCGGAGCTTCTTTGTTCCCACCGGGGCTGCCCTGTGCCCACCGGGGCTGCCCTGTGCCTGCCGGGGCTGCCCTGTGCCCACCGGAGCTTCTTTGTTCCCACCGGGGCTGCCCTGTGCCCACCGGGGCTGCCCTGTGCCTGCCGGGGCTGCCCTGTGCCCACCGGAGCTTCTTTGTTCCCACCGGGGCTGCCCTGTGCCCACCGGGGCTGCCCTGTGCCTGCCGGGGCTGCCCTGTGCCCACCGGAGCTTCTTTGTTCCCACCGGGGCTGCCCTGTGCCCACCGGGGCTGCCCTGTGCCTGCCGGGGCTGCCCTGTGCCCACCGGAGCTTCTTTGTTCCCACCGGGGCTGCCCTGTGCCCACCGGGGCTGCCCTGTGCCTGCCGGCGCTGCCCAGCTGCCTGTCACCAAAGGCAGCTTCACTGCCCCCTGGCTTGTCCCTGGGCTGGGAGCCTCTGCTCATCGGGGGCTGCTGTGCACCGAGAGCCCTGTGGGGTCCTGCTGCTGCTGCCATCCGAACAGAATAGAGTGCTAAAATGGGTTGGGTTGGGTGGGGTTGGGTTGGACTGGGTTGGAAAGGACCTCAAAGCTTATCCAGTGCCAACTCCCTGCCATGCCCAGGGACACCTCCCACCAGCACAGGTTGCTCAAGGTCTCATCCATCCTGGCCTTGAACACCTCCAGGCAGAGGACAGCCACAGCCTCCCTGGGCAACCTGTGCCAGTCTCTCCCCACCCTCACTCTCAACAATTTCTTCCTCAACTCCCCTCTCACTCTCCCCTCTCCCAGCTCAAATCCATTGTCCCTCATTCTACCACTCCCAACCCTTGTCACAAGTCCCTTCCCAACTCTCCTGGAGCTCCTTCAAGCACTGGAAGACTGCTCTAAGTTTTCTGGAGCTTTCTCCTCACCAGGTTGAACAGCCTCAATTCTCCCAGCCTGAGCTTCTTCAGCCCTCTGAGCATCTTGGTGGCCTCCTCTGGACCCCCTCCAGCAGCTCCAGGTCCTTCTTGCACTGTGGGCTCCAATAGTGGACACAGGAATGATCTCAGCAGAGGAGAGGGGCAGAATCCTCTCTGACATCCTGGTCACCAAACTGGAAAAACATGGACTGGATGGGTGGACCACTCACTGGGTAAGGAATTGGCTGGATGGTGGCACCCAGAGAGTGGGGATCAAGGGCACAATGTCCACCTGCAGACCAGTGCCAAGTGGTGTCCCTCAGGGGTCAGTGCTGGCACCAGTGCTGTTAGACATCTTTGACAGTGCCATGGACACAGGAATCAGTGCAGCCTCAGTAAGTGTGCAGCTGGCACCAAGCTGTGTGGCACAGTCACTTGCTAGAGGGCAGGGATCCATCCAGAGGGACCTGCACAGGCTGCAGAGCCGTGCCCAGGCCAACCTCATGGCATTCAACAAGGCCAAGTGCAAGGTCCTGCACCTGGGTAGGCACAATGCCAAGCACAGCTCCAGGCTGAGTGGGGAATGGCTGAGAGCAGCCCTGAGGAAAAGGACCTTGGAGTCTGGGGTGAGGAAAAGCTCAAGCTGAGGCTGCAGTGTGAGTGCAGCCCAGACAGCAACTGTGTGCTGGGCTGCAGCAAGAGCAGTGTGGGCAGCAGGGCAAGGGAGGGGATTGTGCCCCTTGGCTCTGCTCTCCTCAGACCCCACCTGCAGTCCTGTGTGCAGTTCTGGAGCCCCCAGCACAGGAAGGACATGGAAGTGTTGGAGCCAGTGCAGAGGAGGCCACCAAGATGCTGAGAGGGCTGCAGCAGCTCTGCTGTGAGGACAGGCTGAGAGAGTTGGGGCTGTGCAGCCTGGAGAGGAGAAGGCTTCCAGGAGACCTGATAGTAGCCTTGCAGGGTCTGAAGGGGGCTACAGGAAGGCTGGGGAGGGACTATTGACAAGGGCTGGAAATGACAGGACAAGGGGAATGGGTTTGAACTGGCAGGGGAGAGATTTAGACTGGATGTTAGGAGGAAGTTCTTTACAGTGAGAGTAGTGAGACACTGGCACAGGTTGCCCAGGGAGGTTGTGGCTGCTCCCTCCCTGGAGGTGTTCAAGGCCAGATTGGATGAGGCCTTGAGTGCCCTGTGCTAGTGGGAGGTGTCCCTGCCTATGGCAGGGGGTTGGAACTGGATGATCCTTGAGGTCCCTTCCAACCTTCCCATTCTATGATCCTCTCCCTGTGCTGCTGCCTCTGTTATGGATGCATACACAGCTGGATCTGGGCTGCAAGCTCAGAGTGCTCTGCTGAAGCAGTGTAAAAGCAGCAGTTTTCCCATGCCAGGTGCTCCAGCTGGGCATGCTGGAGTTCCTCAGTGCTGGTTTTCAGGTATTTCAGTGCACTCCAGGTTCCATCTGTTGAATGTGAAACTCTTTGGGTTCCAGTTTGGTCCTGCTGACCTCTCTTGGACTCTCTTTAGTATTTCCCTCTCCCTTTTGAGCCCAGAACTGGACACAATACTCCAGGTGAAGCTTTCTCTGCAATCCTTCTGCTCCTCTGCCCTCCTCTGCTGGCACAAAGTCCCTGCTTGGTGCTGCTGCCAGAGCATCTCAGTTCCACTCAGGAACGCTCTGTGCAACTGCATTCATTTCAAAGCTCCAGCCCTCAGTCCAGCATCCATCAATCCACCAGCAAGGGAGCCTGGGGAGGCAGAGGCAATGCTAGTGGGCAAGTTCTCCCTGACACAGCAACAGCAATGTGCTCTTGTGGCCAAGAGAGTGCATCAACAAGTGTGTCCAGCAGGTCTAGGGAGGTTCTCCTCCTCCTCTACTCTGCCCTGGTGAGGCCACACCTCACCATATTGTGTCCAGTTTTGGGCTCCCCAGTTCAAGAGAGACAGGGACCTGCTGGAGAGAGTCCAATGAAAAGCTCTGAGGATGATGAAGGGACTGGAAGATCTGTGTGATGAGGAAAGGGTGAGAGACCTGGGGCTGGGTAGCCTTGAGGGGGGACCTTACCAGTGCCTCTACATATCTGAGCTGTGGGTGTCAGGATGAAGGTGCCAGGCCCTTTTTGGTGGTGCCCAGTGGCAGGATAAGGAACAGGTACAAGCTGGAACTCAGGAGGTTCCACCTGAACATGAGGAGAAAATTCTTTGGTGTGAGGGTGCTGGAGGCCTGGAGCAGGTTGCCCAGAGAGGCTGTGGAGTCTCCTGTGGAGACTTTCAACACCCACCTGGATGTGTTCCTGTGTGCCCTACCCTGGGTGACCCTGCTCTGGTGTGGGGTTGGACTCCAGAGGTCCCTTCCAACCCCTAACGTTCTGTGATCCAGTGTATCAACTCCTTTTGCCCCTGTTGGGTAGGACTGGGCAAATCATGCCAAGAGATGGGGCTGGTGGTGAGGGGTATCTGTCTCCTACCACAACATGCCCCTTGCCCAAACCAAGAGCCACTGCCATGAGCCCAGTGGGGAGGCAGAAACACATCACTGAGGCCAGGCATGGTCACTGCAGTGCCTGGAACAAGCCTTGCCTTGATTTGTGGAGACTAATTCACCTTGGAGCTGCAGCACTAACATGTGGGGGGGCTTCACTCACACCTCACCTGACCACTCTCACCCAGCAGCTAAACCTGCCAGAGCTTTGCAGCCCCCAGAGCCTGCCACTGGCTGCCGTGCTGGATTTGCTGGGAAGCAACATGCCCTTGGGTGCCCATCACAGACACCTTGCTGCGGCTGGAGCCGAGGTGCTCGACGGTTTCACTGCTCCGAGGCTGGCAGGGAACTGAGGCTGCTGAGCTCCGGGCAGCTCCCGGCCGGGAGGGGCAATCACCGGCAGTGATGGGGGGTGGGCGTGGGAGGGGCTCCTGCTCACTTCAAACCAGCAGGGACCAGTGGGGAGCTGAGCAGCATCCTGCCAGCAGGCAGGTGAGCAGGGCAGGTCACACCTCACCTGGTGGCCTCCTGAGCTGTGTGCCCTGCGTGGGGTCAGGATTGCTGCCAGGAGTCTGGGGACACTGGGGGAGGGCACTGAGAACTGTGCTGAGTTTTGGGCACTGCAATACAAAAGAGCTGTGGAGGTGCTGGAGTGGGTCCAGAGGAGGGCAACGAAGCTGGGGAAGGGCCTGGAGAATAAATCTGATGAGGAGCAGCTGAGGGAGCTGGGGATGGGTAGTGTGAGGAAGAGGAGGCTGAGGGCAGAGCTCATTGCTGTCTGCAGCTATCTGAAGGGACACTGTGGAGAGGCTGCTGCTGGGCTCTGCTCACAGGGAACTGCAGACAGAACAAGAGGGAATGGCTTCAAGCTGAGGCTGGGGAGGTTTAGATTGGACATTAGGAAAAAGTTTTTCCTGGAGAGAGTGGTCAGGGACTGGCATGAGCTGCCCAGGGAGGTGGTGGAGTCCCCAGGCCTGGCTGTGTTTAAGGTGGTTTGGATGTGGTGCTTGGGGCTGTGGTTTAAGGTGACTCTTGCAGAGCAGGGCTCTGGGCTGGGCTTGGTGCTCCAGAGGGGCTGTGCCAGTCTGGGTGCTTCTGTGATTCCATGAAGGCTGCTGGCTGGGAGAGCCACAGCAGTGCCTGGCGGGAGAAGCCCTGAAGAGCACTGAGTACAGCCACAGCCCAACCCCTCCCTGCACACAGCCCTCAGGCTCCCCTCAGCTCCTCATCCAAACATCTTCTAAACCCCTCCAGGGATGGTGACTCCACCACTGCCGTGGGCAGCCTGTGCCAATGCCCAGCTGCCCTTTCAGTGCAGAATTTTTTCCTGATATCCAACCAGAACCTCCCCTGGTGCAACTTGAGGCCATTTCCTCTCATCCTTCACAGAGTCACAGAATGCATTGGGTTGGGAGGGACCCTCCAAAGTCATCTTGTCCAAACCTGCAGTCAGCAGGGACATCCCCAGCTGGATCAGGCTGCTCTGGACCACATCAAGTTTGACCTTGGATGTCTCCAGGAATGAGGCCTCCACCACATCCCTGGGCAACCTGCTCCAGTATTTCACCATTCTCATTGTGAGGAACTTCCTCCTAATGTCTAAATGTATTGGGAGAAGAACACCTCCAGGCATGGGCACTCCACCTCCTCCCTGGGCAGCCTCTGCCAATCCCTGACCACTCTTGCAGCAAAGAAGTTTTTTTCCTCCTCTCCAACCTAACCCTCTCCTGGCACAATTCCAGGACGTTTCCTCTCATTTTATCCCTTTATAACAGGGAGCAGAGCCCAACCCCCACCTGGCTCCAGCCTCCTTTCAGGGAGCTGCAAAGAGCAATGGGCTCTGCCCTCATTTTCTGCACACTAAACTTGCTTGGGAGAGACTTCTAAGATGATGAGGTCCAACCACTGACCCTCCACTGCCAGGACACCACCAAACCAGGTCCCTCAGCAGCACATCTCCATGGCTTTGAAACATCTCCAGGGTTGGGAACTTCACCTCCTCCCTGGGCAGCCTGGACCTGGGCTTGACAACCCTTTTGGGCTTGAAAATGTTCCTCATGTCCAACCTCTACCCATTTCCTTTTGTCCTATCACTTGTTCCTTGGGAGAGGAGATCAATCCCTAACTTTCTGCTGCCTCCTCTCAGGCAGCTGTAGACAGCAGTGAGGTCTCTTCTCAGCCTCCTCCTCCTCCTCCACACTGCACACCCCCAGCTCCCTCAGCTGCTCCTCCCCAGGCCTCTTCTCCAGACACTTCCCCAGCTTTGTTGCCCTTCTCTGAACCTGTTCCAGCCCCTCAATGTCCTTCTTGGAGTGAGGAGCCCAGAGGGAGTGAACAATTTTTTCCTGGGAATTCCAAGGCTTGCATTTCTTTAGGGGGGAGTCTTCCTCCCTGAACTCCACACCCTGGCAGTGCAGATCAATGAATTTCATTCCAGGCAACTTTTCTCTGGCAGGATCTGCAGTTTGTTTAGTTTTGGCTTTTAGTGTTTTGCACAATGGTTCTGCTTTTGCTCAATTATGTTTATTAGAGAGAGAAAACAAAAAGTCCATCTGAAACCATTTCACTTCTGACATGTTGAGAGTGAAAGGTTTTAATTTTGAGTTTTTTTCTTTTTTTGTTGTTTTTTGGTTTTTTACAGAGGGTCTGAAGCTTTCTCCAGCTTTCAGCCTGGAGAGGAGAAGGCTTCCAGGAGAGCTTGGAGTGGCCTTGCAGGATCTGAAGGGGGCTGCAGGAAGGCTGGGGAGGGACTATTGACAAGGGCTGGGAATGGCAGGACAAGGGGAAGTGTCAGAGGGAAGACTGAAAGTGGATGTTAGGAGGAAGTTGTTTGCAGTGAGGGTGGTGAGACACTGGCACAGGTTGCCCAGGGAGGTTGTGGCTGCTCCCTCCCTGGAGGTGTTCAAGGCCAGGTTGAATGAGGCCTTGAGTGCCCTGTGCTAGTGGGAGGTGTCCCTGCCTATGGCAGGAGGTTGGAACTGGATGATCCTTGAGGTCCCTTCCAACCTTCCCATTCTATGATTCTATGATTCTAACTTCCTGGGTTCCACTTTCTACTCTGCTTAAACCATAACCCCAAGCACCTTTAAACCATCCAAACCACTCAAGCACCACATCCAAATCACCCTTAAACACCTCCAGGCATGGGCACTCCACCACCTCCCCAGGCAGCCCATTCCAATGCCAATCACTCTTTGTGTGAAGAACTTCTTCCTAACACCCAGCCTGAACCTGCCCTGGCACAGCTTGAGGCTGTGTCCTCTTGTTCTGTCCTTGGGTGCCTGGCAGCAGAGCCCAAACCTACCTGGGTACAACCTCCCTGCAGGTAGAGCAATGAGGTCTGCCCTAAGCCTCCTCTTGTGCAGGCTGCACACTCCCAGCTCCCTCAGCTGCTCCTTGTGGAAGCAGTGGATGGATTGAAGAGGGCAGCAGTGACCTCCACTCCTCTGCTGCAGTGGCTGTGGGACAGGGCAGGACCCAAGAGCTCTTCCTGAGACACTGGCACAGGTTGCCCAGGGAGGTTGTGGAGCACAGAATCACC
>VWZE01016562.1:397883-435228 GCA_013396675.1 Eubucco bourcierii | reverse complement strand
TGGTCCCTTCCAACCCTGACTGATTCTGTGATTGTATTTGGCCCTGCTACAGCAAATAAAGTAATTGTGTAAAGATTTAGGCCTTTCAGTGGATGTTTGATGCTTTTCCTCATTTAAAATTGGATAAATGTGGAGAAAACAAATAACAAAACAAATCTATGAGCCTGCTGGTTGGGTTTTTTTTTAGCCTGAAAGCAAAGAATCTGTTTAATCAGCTAAAAGGATGTTTTTATGTGTTTCTGTGCTATTTATTGCTTTTGGTTTGTTTTGGATTTTTTTTTTAGATTCTGTGGGTTGGTGAAAGAGATTTTGTCTGATGCTGTTGGCAATACTTTGGAACTAGAAGGAGAAATAGATGGAGACACACTGGAGGTAGGTCAAGGATAAAAGAACCAAGAGCTCTGATTGTTGTTCTCTGTCTTTCCTGCACTTTCATCCCAGTGTCCTAGAAAGCTACTAAAGAGCATTTAAACTCCTTAATTGTGGATGGAATTTCCACTGTGGGAAAATTATTGGTACAAAAGAGCAGCATTCATCCTAAAATGGTCATAGTGATCTTGTCTTTATGTTGTAACCAATCTCCAGGTAAGGGTCATCTGCTATCAGCTTGCTTAAGTGGGTTAAAAATAGATAAATCTGTAAGATACTAAATACATGATAGGAAAAAAAAGATATTAAATAAGTGGTACATAAAAACAATAAATAAAAATATATATTAAATAAATGCTAATTAAAAATCATTACAAAAAGATATATTAAATAAATGCTAAATAAAAATGATGAATAAAAAAGGATATTAAATAAATGGTAAATAAAAATTATAAATAAAAATACTAAATAAAAATGGTAAAAAAAGATACTAAGTAAATGGTAAATAAAAATAATTTTAAAATATAGTAAATAAATTGTACATAAAGATTAGAAATAAAAATAGACTACATAAATTACAAATAAAATTATTTTAAAATATTAAATTAATTATAACTAGAAATTATAAATTAAAATATTAAATTATGAATNAAAATCCTTCAGTATTTCTAGGTGGTCTCTGATACTGTTGCTACTAAATAGAAATGATAAAGATATTAAATAAATGATAAATGAAAATGATAAATTAAAAATGGAATGGTAAACAAAAATTATTAATAAAATATAATTAAATTATTAACAAATAAATAAATGTATATTACCATTTTAAGTACAATTATAAATAAAATATTAAATAAATTATAAATAAACATTATAATTAAAATGAGATATTAAATAAATGATAGGGAAAAGCCATTTAGCAAAATCCCTCAATATTTCTAGCTGGTCCCTGATCCTATTGCTACTCCAGGTCATTTCATCTGGCAGGCTTTTTCTGGCACAAAGATTTGGGATCAATATTAACCCATTGTGCTTTTAACTTCTCACTGAAAAATCCCTAGTGGGAACCTAGCAGCTGTGGGAACCTAGCAGCTATAGGCTTTCTGCATAATCACTACAGAGGAAAAATTAAAACAACCTGGAAGGGATTCTTCGATGTTGTGTGGGCTCAGATTAGGGTAAGTAAATCCATGCCTTCAGAGGACACCAAATGCCCAGATTTGTAGCCATCTCCTGTGCTTCTGTTTCCTTGTTTTGAAGTCTGAAAAGCCATCATAAACAGCTTGGAAGTTTTCTGTATGGTCAAGCAATTGCAGTCAGTCTAATGTGTGTAAAATCCCTGCTGGGCTTTGGCTTAGCTGGGTGTTCTGCAGGTACTCATTCCAGCAGTTCTCTTAGCCTTAGGATTCACAACAGCTCTTGGCAGGTAGGGCACCTTTTGTAGATCTTGAAACTTGAGAAGAGGATTAAGAAAGCAGAAGGCCCTTTATTGTACTGTTGCATGTAATTGCTCATGGTGGGGAAGAAGAGTTTTTGCGCTGAAAATTGTGTTACTGTGGCCACAGAATTCTCTTCTCAACTGAAATGGACAAGATCATAGAATCATTCAGGTTGGACAAGACCCTTGAGATCATCAGGTCCAACCATTAACCCTGCTCTACCAAGGTCACCACTAAACCATGTCCCCATACCACCTTTAAACACATCCAGGGATGAGGAGTCCAGCACCTCCAATGTCTGACCACTCTTGCAGGGAAAAAAAATGTTTCCTAATATCCAGCCTCAACCTGCCCTGGTGTAGCTTGAGGCTGTTCCCTCTTCTTCTGTCACTGTGAGTAGAGTCCAGCAGCTACCTCTCTACATTGTCCTTTCAGGTAGTCATAGAGGGTGATAAGGTCTCCCCTCAGCCTCCTCTTCCTCACACTGAACAGCCTCAGTTCCCTCAGCTGCTCTTCGTCAGACTCCTTCTCTAGGCCCTTCACCAGCTTAGTTGCTCTTCTCTGCAGCCGCTCCAGCCTCTCAACATCCTTCTTGTACTGGGGTGACGAAACTGAATGCTCAAGGTGTGACCTCAGCAGTGCCCAGCACAGGGGGGACAATCCCTGCCCTACTCCTGCTGATCACACCGTGGCTGATCCAAGCCAGGATGCCACTGGCTTGGTTTGCCACCTGGGCACACTGCTGGTTCCTATCCAGCTGCTTGTCCATTAGAGCCCTCAGGTCCCTGTCTGCTGGACAACTTCCCAGCCACACTTCCCCGAGCCTGGAGCACTGAAGACAGACACATCTGTTACACTCAGCTTAATACTATCCACCTGCAAGCTTGGCCTAGTGTCAGGGCTCTGTCTTGGCAGAGTCAGGATATTATCTATAGCTGCAGATTTCCCATTGCATGCTTCTGCACTTAGCTACTAGCAGAGCAATCTCCACACCACACAGTCTCTAATCAGCTGCATAATAACCTGTCAGAGGATGTGAGCTCAGCCTGGCTTGAGCCTTTTTAAAAAATGAACTGGAAGAAACATTTGAGAATGCACAGGAGGAAGCAATCCTCCATCAGTCAATGATGTAAGAAACAAATGGCTGCAGAAAGGAATGTAAAATCTTTTAGCTATGCCATTCTACTTACCTTGGGGTTTCCAGAATTGTCACCTTGTACATAACTCTTAGGACAGGATATTACAACAGAAATCAGGATGTAGAAGGGGAAGATTGCTTAGCTTAGGAATGAGCAAAGCACTGCCTTTCTGCAGCCTGAGATCTTAAATTGGGGGAGAGAGAACGAGGAAAACAAAGCTTTGTATTCTCTTGGTGGGCGTCACAAGCACAGAGAAAGCAGAAGGTTTTACCACTGATAAAACAGCTGTGTTCCTTGAGCACAGTTTGGAGGAAAAAGAGTACTAATTCAGGCAGAATTCTTGTCACACAGAATCACAGAATGTGAGGGATTGGAAGGGACCTCCAGAGAGCATCCAGTCCAATCCTCCCCTGCCAGAGCAGCAGCACCCAGAGCAGGGACACACAGGGACACAGCCAGGGGGGTTTGTAATGTCTGCAGAGAAGGAGACTCCACAGCCTCTCTGGGCTGTCTGCTCCAGGCCTCTGACACCACAGGCTAAAAGCTTCCCCTCCTATTCCCCTGGCACCTCCTCTGCTCCAGCTTGCCCCCACTGCCCCTTGTGCTGCCCTTGGCCACCCCTGAGCAGAGCCTGGCTGCGTCCTCCTGACACTGCCCTGCTCCTCTGCTGCCAGCTCCCAGCCCCAGCTCCCTCAGCCTTTGCCAGGGGGGTGTGCATTTTTGGTTGCATCATTGACAGCAGCTAGAGTTTAGTTCTTCATCTGGCTAGTATTTGGAAGGAGAATGAGTTTGGCAGTCCTTTCCACCTTAGGAGATCTGCTGCTACATGTTGATGTTGAAGAAGTTCCTGTCCCTTTAAGAGTATCTGCGATACCCGGGTTAGCATACCCTAGAGATCAGACAGGCTCTGCTCTACCCTGTGCATCCAGAAGGTCAGCAATGACCACTTGTTTACTTAGACCTAATGCCTGAAATTGCACATTCAGTGGATGACATATTCATACTTTTGGCAGCTAGCTGTGATTTATCCAGTCTCTGTTGGAAGGAGAGGAGGCAAATGTGAACTGGCATCAAGTATGTCCTGGTCTATTAACCTGTCCACTAAGTAGCATTGAACTATAAATCTCAGCAGCTTTCATGTATCACAGGGCACAGACTAGAGAACCTGAATTTCTCCACAGGAATTCCAGAGTTGGTTTAGGACCAGCCTGTTGCAGATAGAGTTGCTGTCAATCTTAAATTCTGCAGTGTGAGTGCTGCCTCTTTTCTGTGCAGTTTTCTGTCATATGATAGCTGTGAGAGGTGGCTCTGCTCCTGCCAAAGAACCTGACAAGTTTTACATATGGCATTTTGGGTCAGAGGTGCCTATCTTATCACAAGATTATGTTGTGAACCATAAAGTGCTGAAACATGGCAAAGGAAGCTGTCCTAAAGCTCTGCTGACTCAAGTTTAGTTCCACTGGGCAGGAGATACTGTTAGGATAAACAAGAGACAGTTTTTCTTCAGCACCTTCCACACAGCAGCAGGAAAATTGGCATCTGTGAAGAGGAGGAGAATGTCAGTGACACATGGACACTGCAGTATGACCTGGGAAGCCACTTCAAAGAAATAGATCTCATGGCTGCATTCAGCCTGGGTTCTCAGGCTGGGGAGCTGGAGGAAGGGGAATCTCATGAAGTTCAGTAAGGACAAGGGCAGAGTCTGGCATCTGGGTAAGAATAACGGCAGGCACCACTACAGACTAGGAGTCTGGAAAGCAGCTGCATGGAAAAAGACCTTGGAGTCCAGTGGACAAGAAGTTCTGCATGGGCCAGCAATGTGCCCTTGTGGCCAAGAGGGCCAAGGGCATCCTGGGGTGCATCAAGAAAAATGTCTCCAGCAGGTCTAGGGAGGTTCTCCTCCCCTTCTGCTCTGTCCTGGTTAGACCACATCTGGAATATTCTATCCAGTTTTGGGGTCCCCAGTTCAAGAGAGACAGGAACCTGCTGGAGAGAGTCCAATGGAGAGCCATGAGGATGACTGGGGGAGTCGAGCATCTCCCATGTGAAGAGAGACTGAGAGCCCTGGGGCTATTTAGTCTGGAGTAGAGAAGGCTGAGAGGAGATCTGAGCAATGTCTATCAATAGCTGAGGGGTGGGTGTCAAGATGCAGGTGCCAGGCTCTTTTCAGTGGTGGCCAGTGATAGAACAAGGAACAGGAACAAGCTGGAACACAGGAGGTTCCACCTCAACACGAGGAGACAATTCTGTATGATGAGGGTGATGGAGCCCTTGAACAGGCTGCCCAGAGAGGTTGTGGAGTCGCCTTCCCTGGAAACTTTCCAAACCCACCTGGATGTGTTCCTCTGTTGCCTGCCCAAGCTTCTCCTGCGCTTGGCGGAGGGGTTGGAGCCGATGATCTCTGGAAGCCCCTTCCAACCCCTAACATTCTGTGACTGTGTGTGAGAGACTCTTGGACAAAGCAGCAGACGTGGTCGCTAAAGAACTGTCAGTAGTTATGGCCATTATATAAGTTGGGTTTTTCAGTAGAGAATCAGATGAAGCCACAGAGAATACCTGGCAGTTTTCCCATATGGGACATCCTCCTCAAATCCTTGGATTTGGAAGGATACTGGAGCAGGTCTGTGTACTCCTGCTGATACTGCTCCAATTCCTTTCTAAACTCCTTGCAAAACTGTTTTCACAGTACCCTTTATCAGTTTCCTGAGTTGAATGAGAGGTGTGCTTCTTAACCCAACTTACATTGACCTCCGTGGCCACAAGGGCACATTGCTGTCCCAAGCAGAACTTACTGTCCACCAGGACTCCAAGGTCATTCCCCATGGAGCTGCTTTCCAGCAGGCCAACCCCTAACGTGTACTGGTGCATGGTGGTGTTCACCCCCAGGCGCAGGAGTCTGTACTTCGTATGACACCTGGCTGTTGTCTTCTAGTTCGTTGAGTGTGCTTCAATGCTGTGTCCCTTGCTGGGGTGAATAATGCATTGCAGAGCTGAGTTGTGAAGCAAGCAGCATGGAACTGCTGCAGCAGGCTGGTGCCACAGCTGCACTGCAGGAGCTGCTCTCTGCTGTGCTTAATGCAGGACAGAACTGATGGCTCTGAGTGAAGACAAATGTTGGTGATAACACTTTCTGTGCTGCTCTCTTTATCTTTTCTGCTTGCAGTATGAATATGATTATGATGAGAATGGTGACAGGGTAGTTCTAGGGAAAGGTACTTATGGAATAGTTTATGCTGGAAGAGACCTTAGCAATCAGGTCCGAATAGCCATCAAAGAAATACCCGAGAGAGACAGCAGGTAAGCCCTCGTTTCTTCTGGTATCTGTACTGCTAAGGAGCTGCAGCTGTCTGCTGAGAACTCTGCTGCTCTTACATTGGATTTCTGTGTGGCTGCTGTATAAAGTCCTGCTGTACTAAAATTCACAGCTTCACAGATTGCTTTAGGTTGGAAGGGACCCTCAAAGGTCGTCTTGTCCAACCCCCTGCAGTCAGGAGGGACACCTCGAACTAGAGCAGGCTGCCCAGGGATGAACTGAGTCTGATTTTGAATATCTCCAGGGATGAGGCTTCAACCACATCCCTGGGCAGCCTGTTCCAGTATTTCACCACTTTTATTGTGAAGAGCTTCTTCCTGATGTTCAACCTAAATCTGTCCTGCTCCAGATGCAAACCCTTGCTACTATCCCTTCTAAACAGTCCCTCCCCAGCCTTCCTGTAGGCCCCCTTCAGATACTGAAATGTAGCTGTAAGGTCTCCCTGCAGCCTTCTCTTCTCCAGGCTCTACTGCCCAATACTTTCAGTCTGTGGTCCTAGCAGAGGTGCTCCAGCCCTCTGATCATCTTTGTAGCCTTCTCTGGACCTGCTCCATCAGGTCCGTGCCTCTCTGGTGTTGAGGGCTCCAGAGCTGGATATAGCACGGCAGGCGAGGTCTCCCCAGAGCAGAGTGGCGGAATCACCTCTCTTGACCTGCTGGCCACACTGCTGTTGCTACAGCCCAGGCTGTCATTGGCCTTCTGGGCTGCAAGTGCACACTGCTGGCTCCTGTCCAGCATCTCTTCCACCAGCACCCCAAGTCCTTTTCTGCAGGGCTACTCTCACTTTCATCATCCCCCAGCCTGTACTGATACTGAGCATTGCCCTGCCCTAGGTGCAGGACCTTGCACTTTGCCTCATTGAACCTCACAGGAAAAATTCAGTTATTTCCTCCTAATATCCACCTTGCCTTTCTCAGAATAAAGACTTGTTTATGTATTTATTTACTTATTTGGGGAGAATAAACAATTTGATAATCTATTTACCTAATAAATCCCAGACCAAGACATATTTTGGGGGTTTAAGCTGCGGTTGTATCTTGCTGTGTATGAGAATGGGATCAGTATCTCTAAAATCCATCCTGTTTGCAAACCACCGTTTAGGTGTAGCCTGGAAACTTTTCCTGCCCCTAGATTATTTTTTATCCTTATTTTCCTAGGTATTCTCAACCTCTCCATGAAGAGATAGCACTGCACAAATACTTAAAGCATCGGAACATCGTGCAGTACCTTGGCTCTGTTTCAGAAGACGGCTACATTAAGATTTTTATGGAGCAAGTGCCAGGAGGTTTGTAGCTTTCTCAGCTCAGCCACTCAAAGGAACCAAAAGCAGTTAGTACTCACAGCTTAGTGAAAGCCAAGATGTGCACTTCCTGTGCTCGTGCACTGGAAATGGCTTTTCTTTTCAGACATTAACTACAGCTTCGCCTTACATTGACTGCAGGTCAGTGGTAGATTGACTACAGGTTAACATTACATTAACTGCTACAGCTGAACCTTACCTTGACTACTATAGATTCACGTTACATTAACTACTACAGGTTAACATTACATTGACTACAGGTTAACATTACATTAACAACTACAGGCTAATGTTACATTAACAACTACAGGCTAATGTTACATTAAAAACTACAGGCTAAAGTCACATTGACTACAAGTTAACGTTACGTTGACTACCACAGGTTAACATTACATTAACAACTACAGGCTAATGTTACATTAACAACTACAGGCTAACGTTACATTAACTACTACAGGTTAACATTACATTGACTACAGGTTAACATTACATTAACAACTACAGGCTAATGTTACATTAACAACTACAGGCTAATGTTACATTAACTACTACAGGTTAACATTACATTGACTACAGGTTAACATTACATTAACAACTACAGGCTAATGTTACATTAACAACTACAGGTTAATGTTACGTTCACTGCAGGTTGATGTTACACTGACTACAGATCAGTGTTACATTGACTGTAGGGTAACATTAAATTAATTACTACAGGTTAATGTTACATTAATAGCAGATTAACATTGACTATAGGGTAACATTAAACATTACATTAACTACAGGTAAATACATTAACTGCAGATAACCATTATGTTAACTGCAGGTCAGCTTTACATTAACTACTACAGGTCAGTGTTACATTAACCAGAGGCTAAGGTTATCTACAGCTGTCAGGCTTGACAGGGCTCTGGGGAACCTGATCCAGTGGAGGATCTCTCTGCTGACTGCAGTAGGGGTTGGACTGGATGACCTCTGGAGGTCCCTTCCAACCCAGACCATTCTATAATTTACTTTGAGGGATCTAGGAAGAGTTTACCTTAATTCTAGGCATTGCATTTCATTTACATTAGGAGAGTGAGCAAAGGCTTAAACCATGTATAAATGTTTCAGGTTGATTTGGGGATTTTGCTGTCTTGACACATTTTCTTCTTAATGCTCATAGGCAGCCTCTCAGCTCTCTTAAGGTCTAAGTGGGGCCCAATGAAAGAACCTACAATTAAATTTTACACCAAGCAGATTCTGGAAGGCCTTAAATATCTCCATGAGAACCAGATTGTACACAGAGACATAAAGGTAAATTTTCCTTAATGTGATTTGCTTTTTATGAACTTACTTCAGTTAGTTTCATACTAACCTGATAGTAAAACTCTGAAGAGGATTTTGTGGAAGCTTAAAACAAAAGGAAATAATAAACCAAACTCTTCTCCCTGGTGCTCCATGAAAATTGCTTTGTAGAAAGGTACATTACAAAAACAGCTCCAAACCTGAAGGATTATTGAGACTGGGATTTGGAATCTGTACTCCTCTGTCTTCTCACTCCCTTCTCTCTCAACCATAGGGAGATAATGTACTGGTGAACACCTATAGTGGAGTGGTAAAAATATCTGATTTTGGGACTTCCAAGAGGCTAGCAGGAATCAATCCATGCACAGAAACTTTTACAGGTAAGACTGATATAGCAGAGTTCACAGGACCACAGAACTGTCAGAGCTGGAAGGGACCTCAGGGATCATCCAGTTCCAACCCCTCTGCCATGGGCAGGGACACCTCACACTAGATCAGATTGCCCACAGCCTCATTCAGCCTGGCCTTAAACACCTCCAGGGATGAGGCTTCCACCACCTCCCTGGGCTACCTGTGCCATGTCTCACCACCCCTCATAGTGAAGCACTTCTTCCTAATGTCTAATCTAAATCTCCCCTCCTCTAGCTTGAGTCCATTCCCCACAGTCCTATCACTACCTGACAGCCTAAAAAGTCCCTCCCCAGCTTTCTTGTAGCCCCTTCAAACACTGGAAGGCCACAATAAGGTCTTCTCAGAGCTTTCTCTTCTCCAGACTGAACAGCCCCAACTTTCCCAGCCTGTCCTCATAGCAGAGCAGCTCCAGCCCTCTGACCATCCTCCTTGCCCTTCTCTGGACACCTTCCAGATTTATAAAGCATTTAATGATGGATTGGGAGTTGGAGCCAAGTAGCCCTTTGGCTTTGTGATGAAAACACGTATTAGGGCTTTATTCTCAGGGAAGAGTGAATGGGTGTATGATCACCACAAACACAGGCTTGCTACCTGTCTTGCTCTTTTTTTTTAATGCCATTTTCTACCATTTAACTTTTTTCCTCCTTTTTTTTCCCTTTGTTTTCCCGAAGGACTTGTTAAGTATGCTGGGGTAATAGCTTTTCTTCTAAGTGTTTTTCATTAAGGCACAATCGATTTGTTGCAGTTACATCTGGAAACACAGAATACAGCAGCTCTTAACAACCTTGATAATGGCCTGCACTTAAGTAAATGGTGCACAGCCACAGCCATCAGCCTGTGTGAAAGACAGGAGGCAGCAACCTCTGTTGCCCTGACAATCACAGAGCTTCCCATTACCTGCATGGTTGTGAGTCTGCAGTTCCTCCAGCTTTCTTACCAAGGAAACCATGAAAATAAATTACTAAGGGTCTGGAATAACTTTTCTAGCCTTTTAAAAGAACTTCTTATTATCAAAGCTTGTCAACTGGAAACTGAACCTGTGTTAAACCATGGCCCTAACACAGGATATGTCTTCGTCAGCATCTCATCAGCTGCAGCATTGCAAACAAGTTTATTCCCTGTGCTTGATACAAGTTTCTTTCCTGCATTTGAAACAAATTTCTTCCCTGCAAAGCTTCGCAAAGGTTTTAGTTAGTCAAGTTAAGTTAGGAGAGAAGGAAAAAAAAAATAAATTTGTCCAGTTTGGAATCATAAATGCAACACTTTAATGTTTTGTTAGGAATGAGGAGCTACAAGAAGCAATTTATAGGTGCTACAACAGGTGCATACATAATTGACAGTCTGAACACATCTGGTTAAATCACACAGTCAGAATGTTATGGGTTGGAAGGGACATCCAGAGAGCATCCAGTCCAACACCTCTTCCAGAGCAGCACCACCTAAAGCAGCTCACACAGGAACGCCGCCAGGGGGGTTTGCAGTGTCCCCGGAGAAGGAGACTCCACAGCCTCTCTGGGCTGTCTGCTCCAGGCTTCTGCCACCCTCACACTGAAAACGTTTTCCCTCTTGTTCCTGTGGCACCTCCTCTGCTCCAGCTTGCCCCCAGTGCCCCTTGTGCTGCCCTTGGCCACCCCTGAGCACAGCCTGGCTGCGTCCTCCTGACACTGCCCTGCACATCTTTAGCACAGCACTGAGGGCAGCCCTCAGGCTCCTCTGCTGCCAGCTGCCAGCCCCAGCTCCCTCAGCCTGGCCTCACAGGAGATGTTCACTGCTTGCAGCTCCCCAAGCTCCTTCTTGACCTGAGTGGCCCAGAACTGGACACAATATTTCAGATGTGGCCTCCCTAGGGCAGAGTAGAGGGGGAGGAGAACCTCTCTTGACCACCTGGTAACCACAACACTTCTAACCAACCCAGGATGCCCTTGGCCTTCTTGGCCACAAGAGCACGTTTCTGGCTCATGGGTATCCTATCCTCCAGCACTCCCACGTCCCTTTCTGCTATGCTGCGCTCAGTTCTAAGGTCATTCCCCAACCTATCCTAGTCCAGGAGCTAGTTTTTTCCCAGACACCAGACTCTACCCTTGGCTGTGTTGCATTTCATTCCATTTCTCCCCACCCAACTCTCAGCCTGTCCAGGCCAGGCTGAATGGCAGGACAGCCTGGGGTGAGGCTGTCAGCCACTGCTCCCAGTTTGGTGTCATCAGCAAACTTACTGGCAGTGCCCTCTGTGCCATCATCCAGGTCCTTGATGAACACATTGACTAGTCCTGGTCCCAGTACTGACTCCTGAGTCCAAATCCTTATATCAGAAGAGGGGAGAAGCAAGATAGTTTTATAGTAAAGGTCTTAAAATGTCCATTTCTGGCTGGTTTTCAGTGCAAGTATGGGAGTTCAAATATTTTGGCTGTAGAGGTTGCATTTGACAACTTTGGGGTTGCTTAGTGGTGTGCTAATTGTCTTTAATAGGCATGAAGGCTCTAACACTTGACTCTTGTTTTTATTCTGGCTAGGAACCCTGCAGTACATGGCTCCAGAAATCATTGATAAGGGCCCAAGAGGCTATGGTGCCCCAGCTGATATCTGGTCATTAGGCTGCACCGTTATTGAAATGGCAACAGGCAAACCTCCATTTCATGAACTAGGGGAGCCTCAAGCAGCAATGTTTAAAGTAAGGACAACTTTTTTTGCTGGACTTTGGAAATTTCCAGGTTTAATACTAATTTGCTGGTAACTTTGTGTTACATAGATTGCTTTGCCACTTTGCTCTGCTCTGGGGGGACCTCACCTGGAGTACCGCATCCAGCTCTGGAGCCCTCAGCACAGGAGGGACATAGACCTGATGGAGCAGGCCCAGAGGCTAAGGGAGCTGGGGGTGTGCAGTCTGGACAAGAGAATGCTCCAAGGAGACTTAAGAACAGCCTGCCAGGAGCTGAAGAGGCTGCAAGCAGGCTGCAGAGGGACGGTTTGCAAAGGCCTGCAGGGACAGGATGAGGGCAATGGTTTGAACTGAGAGCAGAGCAGCTTGAGATTGGCTGTGAGGAACAAGTTCTACACCAGGAGGCTGCTGCAACAGGTTGCCACGGGAGGGAGCTGAAATCTTCAAGGTGAGGCTGGACAATGTTCTGAGCAGCTTGGTGTAGTGGAGGATGTCCCTGCTGACTGCAGGAGGGTTGGACTGGATGCCCTTTGGAGCTCCCTTCCAAACCAAACCATTCCATGATTCCATTTATTGATTTATTAAATGCCTTCATTAAAACACATCAGTTTAATTGCAGGGGTCAGCAAGTTGCTCATCTTAAGAGGCTTGCATGCAGGAAATGCTGAGCTTTGACTGTGCTTGGAGCTGCTGTTTGAAGGCCCTGATGCATTGTTAGCACTTGAAAACCTGCACTGTCACTCCACTGGCAGCCTGACTGCTCAGCAGATTTCTGCTTTGAAGCTGAAGCACTCTGGTGAGCTGCCTGATGGTGCCACAGGCTGTTAATGCAGCTGTAGAATGAGATTATTTAAAAGCAGATGGGACTTGGTTAACTGCTGGGCTACTGCCTCCCCTGTGGATGTTATCTTGCTGCTTGTCCTCCAGAGCCTGTTTTATGTCGAGATGCTGAGCCTGCAAGCCATGATCCTGCCACATACATACCACATGTGTTGCACAGCTCTCACTTCAAAACATTTGTACCAGAAGGCAGTGAAGGAGC
The DNA here is from genome assembly GCA_013396675.1 of Eubucco bourcierii. NCBI lineage: Eukaryota > Metazoa > Chordata > Aves > Piciformes > Ramphastidae > Eubucco > Eubucco bourcierii. The sequence goes on along the minus strand of VWZE01016562.1, from coordinate 422,272 downwards.
TGGAAAACTCAGTAGAAGTGACCTGTAGAGACACATTTTTCATTACTTAAAGAAAGAGTTGAGGGGTCTCAAAAAACCTTTGTGATTGTCAGTTCAATGACACTGGTAGGCTAGGGAAGATGTCTGGCCTGAGTGCTGGGGAGTGGTGACAAGATCTGGCAAGGTCACTGTGGGCATTCATACAAGGAAATTTGGCAGTGGCAGGAACAGAACAGGTGCAGGGCCCTGGCAGTCAGTGCTAGAGGAGGAAGATTTTGCTGTTGGAGGAGAGACGTGGTGGTGGGCAGGGGTGATGGGGAGCATATGCAGTAGCTGGAGGGATTTGTGACTTGTAGGAGAAGCAACATTTGAAGCTCTTGGTGTGGATAATGTCCAGATCCCCAGAGGGTCTGAAGGTAAATGTTTGGATACATCCCTGCCTTGGCATTTGTGTGCTACCACTGTGGCTGCAATGAAGTAAAAGAGGATTAGAACCTTCTTGTCACTTCCCTGCTTTGTGTGAGTACCTGGACCACTCTTTTCTGCCAGACTGGGAGAGATTATACTGTAAGAAAGCTCTGGCCCATGGTCTCCTTGCATTTGTTAGGTAAAAATCATTTGTACTTGTGTTTGGCCCGCAGGTTGGGATGTTTAAGATTCATCCTGAAATCCCAGACTCACTCTCTGCTGAAACAAGAGCTTTTATTTTGCTCTGTTTTGAACCTGACCCTAACAAACGCGTCAGAGCGTCTGACCTGCTCCAGGATTCCTTCCTGAAACAGCTGAACAAGGGCAAGAAGAGCAGGATTGCATTCAAGCCCTCAGGTAAGGAATTACCAACTGAGTCAGCACCAACTGAGTCCAGAGAAGGGCTAAGAGGATGCTCAGAGGGCTGGAGCTGCTCTGCTATGAGGACAGGCTGGGAGAGTTGGGGCTGTTCAGGCTGGAGAGGAGAAGGCTCTGAGAAGACCTTATTGTGGCCTTCCAGTGTTTAAGGCCAGGCTGAATGAGGCTGTGGGCAGCCTGATCTAGTGTGAGGTGTTCCTGCCCGTGGCAATGCCAGAAATGTGCCTTTGTGGGCAAGAGAGCCAATGGCATCCTGGGGTGCAGCAGGAAAAGTGTGGCCAGCAGGGCTAGGAAGATTCTTCTGCCCCTCTGCTCTGCCCTGCTGAGACCACACCTGGAATACTGTGTGCAGTTTTGGGCTCCCCAATTCAAGACAGACAGGGACCTGCTGGAGAGAGTCCATTGGAGAGCCATGAGGATGATTTGAGTACTTGAGCATCTACCCTATGCAGAGAGACTGAGAGCCCTGAGGGTGTTTAGTCTGGAGAAGGGAAGGCAGAAAGGGGATCTGAGCAGTGTATACAGGTATGAGAGGTGGGTGTCAAGTGGAGGTGTCAGCTCTTTTCAGTGGTCAGCAGCAATAAGCCAAGGAGCAATGGATACAAACTGGAACAGAGAAGGTTTCAGCTCCACATGTGGAGAAACTTCTTTAGAGTGAGGGTGCCAGAGCCCTGGAGCAGGCTGCCCAGAAAGGTTGTGGAGTCTCCTTCTCTGAAGATTTTCCAGCCCCACTTGGATACATTCCTGTGTGGACTGCTTTAGGGGATCCTGCTTTGGCAGGGGGGTTGGACTGGATCATCTCTGCAGATCCTTTCCAACCTGTAATGTTCAATGATTCTATGATTCCCGCCCCGGGCAAGGCACATTTGAAAGAAGGGCATTGTGAGGGTTAACAGGAGCAAAGCATTGGTACCACCTAGCTGAGATGCTTTTAGCAAGGAAGTGGGCACCACCTCTTGTCTGCAGAGGCACTGAGCAGTGCCATCCTTGCAGCCACACTAGGGTGATGGGAGAGCCCCCACTGCTTGGCCAGGGCAGTAACAGTCAGGAGCTGTTGGCCCACTTGGATAATGTCCTCTTGTGCCCTCTTCAGCCCTTGTCTGAGGACGTTTTCCTGGGAAAACCACATGGCATTAGGAAGGGTAGAGCTTGCCCTGGAAGCTGCCTTGGAAGTAATAAGCTTTGTCACATAACAGGGAAGGTGCAGCTGTCTTCTGCACCATCTTCCTCCTCCTCCTCCTCCCTGCTTTGTGGCCAATAGGTCAAGGGAGGTGATTGTTCCCTTCTGCTGTGCTCTGGTGAGGTGTCACCTAGAGGGAAGGGGCACCACAGTGATCAGAGGGCTGGAACACCTCTCCTGTGAGAGGTAAGAGAGCAACCAGCAGCATTTCATAGCAGCGTCTCTTGCTGCTTTGCTCTCTTTGCGCTGAGCGGTTTGCTGGTCGCCCTTTTTACTGCTTACACACGCGAATCTGAGTTGTGTTGCTGCTTTCTGTCAGCAAGGCTCTCTGTCCCTCAGCTGTTTGGCAGCTGTTTCAAACACACTTCCCTTTCCTGCCCGCTTCTCATCCTAGATTGCAGCCGTACTGCACCCCTCCCACTGCCCAACCACGGAGAGCAGGCTGGCAGCAGCAGCAGCGAGCACGGCTCTGTCTCACCGGACTCTGATGTCCAGCATGAGATGTTTTTTGAGAGGCCAAAGAGGTCCATTTCAGAGATGCAGACAAAGCATCCCATTTCCCATTTGCTAAGGTAAAGGATTTGCTTTTGGCTTGCCACCCCTTCTGCAGATGTAATTCCCCTTAGATTTCATCGCATGATGGTAGTCCTCACTTGTCAATACAAGCTGGGGGATAAGGTAGGAGAAAACAGCCCTGCAGAAAAGGACTTGGGGTGCTGATGGACAAGAAGCTGGACGTGAGCAGACAGTGTGAGCTTGCAGCGCAGAAGGTAAATCACAGCCTGGGCTGCATCCAAAGCAGTGTGGCCAGCAGATGGAGAGAGGGGATCCTGCCCCTCTGCTCTGGTGAGACCTCATCTGCAGTGCTGCATCCAGCTCTGGAGCCCTCAGCACAGGAAAGACATGGACCTGATGGAGCAGGTCCAGAGGAGGGCCATGAAAATGATCAGTGGGTTGGAGCACCTCTGGTACAAGGACAGGCAGAGGGAGCTGGGGGTGTGCAGCCTGGAGAAGAGAAGGCTCCAGGGAAACCTTAGAGCAGCTTTCTACTACCTGAAAGAGGTCTACAAGAAGGATGGAGAGACTCTGTTTGCAAAGGCCTGCAGGGCCTGCAGGACAAGGGCAATGGCTTCAAACTAAAGAAGAGCAGATTGAGGTTGGGTGTTAGGAACAAGTTCTGCACCATGAGGGCAATGGAACACTGAAGCAGGCTGCCCAGAGAGGTTGTGGGGGCTCCTTCTCTGCAGACTTTCCAAACCCACCTGGATGCATTCCTGTGTGGATTACCTTAGGGGATCCTGCTTTGGCAGAGGAGTTGGACAGGATGATCTCTGGAGGTCCCTTCCAACCTCTAACATTCTGTGATTGCTGTGCCTGTGGCCTGGTTGCTTACACAGTGTGCCTGATGAGGGCTCAGTCCTGGAGGACAGGAGCTGCTCTCCCTCTCTGGATGACAAGGACTCTGGGCTGTTCCTGCTGCGGAAGGACAGCGAGCGCAGAGCCATCCTCTATAAAATCCTGAAGGAAGAAGAGGATAAAGTAGCTTCCAACTTGCAGGACTGCATTGCCCAGGTAATTTCACTCCAGCCTTCCCCTTCCTACTTACCAAGTTCTTGACAGAGAGAGTGATTGGCATTAGAATGGGCTGCACAGGGAGGTAGTGGAGCTGCTTTGCCTTTAGCCTGGCTGGGGCACTTAGTGCCATGGTCTAGCTGATTGGATAGGGCTGGGTGATAGGTTGGGCTGGATTAGCTTGGAGGTCTCTTCCAACGTGCTCCATTCTATGATTCTACCTCAGAAGTGCAATGGCAAGGCAGTTGGTATTATTCCTTTTCTGGAAACTACTGAAGGTTCCTTCTGCATAGCTTCAATCTCTGAGCCCTCTAACTGTGTGGATGTTTCTTGTCTGACTGGATAGCAGGCATCAGCTTTTCCCTGCTGTTAGACCCCTCAGGTTTTTTAAGGAGGAGGTCTGGGACAAGTTCTTTCCAGTGAGGGTGGTGAGACACTGGCACAAGTTGCCCAGGGAGGTTGTGGAGCACAGAATCTTTGATCACGTTTGGTGATTCTGTGATCCATAACCTCCCTGAGGTGTTCAAGGCCAAGTTGGATGGAAAACCAAGCAGCAGAGGTATGATTTGCTTTAAGGATAGACAACTGATGGATGATTTTTAATTAAAAACACAGATGAGCTGGGTGCCAAGAATACAGTGCATGAATCTCCTACCTCAGGACAGGCTGAGGGAGCTGGGGGTGTGCAGCCTGGAGAAAAGAAGGCTCCAGGCAGACCTCAGAGCAGCCTGCCAGGACCTGAAGGGGCTGCAAGCAGGCTGCAGAGGGACTGTTCACAAAGGCCTGCAGGGACAGGATGAGAGCAGTGGTTTGAAATGAGAGCAGAGCAGCTTGAGATTGGCTGTGAGGAACAAGTTCTGCACCAGGAGGCTGCTGCAACACTGCGACAGGTTGCCCAGGGAGGTGGTTGAGGAACCATCCCTGGAGATCATAGAATCATAGACTGGTAAGGTTGGAAGGGACCTCAAGGATCATCTAGTTCCAAGCCCCTGCCATAGGCAGGGACACCTCCCACTAGGACAGCTCACTCAAGGCCTCATCCAACCTGGCCTTGAACACCTCCAGGGAGGGAGCAGCCACGACCTCCCTGGGCAACCTGTTCCAGTGTCTCACCACCCTCACTGTAAAGAACTGTTCACTGTAAAGATGTTCAAGGTGAGGCTGGACAAGGCTCTGTGCAACCTGCTGTAGTTTAGGATATCCCTGCTGACTGCAGCGGGTTTGGACTGGATGCCCTTTGGAGGTCACTTCCAACCCAACCCATTCTGTGATTCTGTGATCTCAAAAACATCTATTAAGGTAGATTTCTATAGTGGGGAGGTTTGGTGCCTATAAAGGGGAGCAAGAAAAGTTGCTAACCCATAGCCAAGCAATGCCACAGGAGGCAGCATCCACAGCCTTCTTGGGCAACCTGTGCCTGTGTCTCCCCACCCTCACTGCAAAGAATTTCTTCCTACTCTCCAGTCTCAATGTGCTCTCCTCAAGCTTCAATCCATTCCTTCTCATCCTTTCCCTTTGATAGCTTTAACTCTGAGTGTTCTGAACCACACATCACAGAATGAACACTTGAGGCCTGTCAGTTGCCTAAGGAAATACAATTTCTGCATAATTAGATCTGAGTTCAGACTTAGGTTATTGAAAGGATGGCATCTAAAAACGGTGGGTGTCTGAACGGCTCACCCTGCTGCTTGCATGGAGGAGAGCTGCCCTCTGCAGTACACTGCAGAGATGTGGAGCTTGTTATCTACACCCTCTTCCCTTTGTGGCACCCACAGCAGTAATAGACTTAAATTTATTTCCTGGCAAATAGGGAAAAAAAAGTAAAAATAGGTACAAAATGTTGTCATTTCTTTGCATCAGGGTGAAATATACTTGGGCAAAGCTCTAAACCCTAAGAAACTTTCCTGCTAATTGGCTGTTTAATGCCTGCTGCGTTCACTTGCTACCCATTCGTTACCTTTTTTCCAGAGCTCTGAAGAACTGCAGCTTTCAGTTGCCCACATCAAGCAAATTATTGGGATTTTAAGGGACTTCATTCGCTCTCCAGAGCAGAGAGTGATGGCTTCTACCATATCCAAGCTGAAAATGGATTTGGACTTTGACAGCAGTTCCATCAATCAGATCCATCTGGTACTCTTTGGATTTCAGGATGCGGTGAGTCCCTTGTCTGGCATGGAGGAAGAGGAATTCATCTTGGACAGCTTCCCCTCTCTTCCTCTTTGCCCTACTCATCCTGAACATCTATTTTCTGCCCCTGTTCCTCAGAATTTCCTGCACTTGCTGGAGAAGGTTGCAGGATGTGGTCAGTATGGAGTTCAAGGTGCAGGTTTTGCCTGGTGAGCTGTGGCTCAGCAGGGCTGAAAGTCACCTTGCTCTGGGAGGAAGGCTGCAGCGTAGCCATTCTAGCAAGGTGCCACAGTGCTGGGCACAGAGCCCTGATGCACTGAACCCTCAGGTGGTCACTCCTAGGTAGGGCCTTGAAGCCAAGGGGCTGGTGCTTGAAAGACTACCCCCAGGTTCTGATTTTTATTCTGGATCCTACTTTTATTTCCTGTTCTCCTTCTCCTTGTACTGTACAGGGGTTTGAATGCCACGGTCTGGGGACAGTTTGAAAACTCTGGCCTAGAACTATCAAATCTGCTGTGTAGGCTTTCAAAGGTGGGAGTGTCTTAGTGCCTCAAGTGGATGCTAAGTTGTAAACCTTCATCTGACTGTTGTAAAAGAAGGTTATTTGTTGGTTTATAGGTGAACAAAGTATTAAGGAGTCATTTAATAAGGCCCCACTGGATGTTTGCAATGGATAACATCATTCGCCGTGCAGTCCAAGCAGCAGTCACCATCCTTATTCCAGGTAAACCAAAGCAGCTGAAAATCAGATTTTAACTCTTAATATTTTTAAGGGCTATTTGCATATCAAAGAGGCACAGGCAGTGGAAGATGTTTTAATCTGCCAGCGTGCCATTAAAACTGCATCCCATAAGCTGCTACATCAGAGGCAGGGTGTGAGAAAGCTGTACAGGGAGAAGTGTTGATCTGCAGGATTAGTGCTGTAATTGCAGTACATAATGAGGAGGTAACTCAGCAGTTCTGCACCACCAGGGTACTCCAATCAGGACAAGAAAAAGGTAAATTGGATTCAGTCCCAGCTGGCACTTTCCTAGGAGGAAGGAAAAGGACTCTGTGCAAGGTTTTAGTGACATCCAGGGCGGTGATGTCATGGAGGGGCATTAGCTGGTGCGAGCTGATATTTTTCCAAAATTAGTATTGTTGATTAATTTTGATATCCAGGAGTCTTGCCCCCCTGACCACTAATTTTGATAATAACCAGTTCTTTGCACAGTCATGGAAGCATTGTACAGATCATAATACAGGATCTAGAAATAACTACCAAAAATATATAAGATGAATTGAACTGAGTTGAACTGGAAGAGAAGGTTCCTGTGGTCGCTATACCACTTGCGGTCAGTACACATCTTGCCTACTAGATGGACTCAGGAAACTCCTTTCTGCCTATGGCAGAAGGCAGTTGGTGAATTAAAAGAGGCTTTAAGTATTTACTCACAAAATTATCTCCTGACTTGCAGGGCTAGCTACAGCTTCAGACAGTACCCAGACACTTTCAGGGAGTTCTGTTATTGTCTTGTCATCTGCTGAGACTTCTGATTCTTCCCAGGCTGCTGGGGAAAGGAGGCAGACAATCTCTGACCTGGTGTGGTCACGGAGTTTACCTGCCCCCTGCACACACAATGAAATCACCCAGTTCACTATTTTTGCCAGACAACATGCATTAAAGCTGTAGGAGGAGAAAAAGGACTTGTAATATTTCCTGACTTATTAAACTCAGCCAGCTGGAAGTTAAGGAGGTATTTACAGCTTAGCACAATTTACAAGCAGATATATACACAATAGACACAAATACTTACAGTTATATGCAAGTTAAAAGTAATACAGAAACACAAAATCCTTCCAAAACAATACGATTGCCAGGAGGATCTCGACCTAAACCTCCCCCACACACACCTTTCCCCTCTTCCCCTCCCTTCAGCAATAAGCAGATCAATCCCTGTATATCTCATGTGATAAATCTGGAGAGATCTGAGGTGAGATGTCAAAAATACGACAAGGAGGTTAGGGGAAATAAAAGGTTAGGTCAGATTAGAGTTAAGGCAGAAAGCAGCCACAGACCCTGAAGTGAAGGAGCAGAACAACTGAGAACTAACTGAGAAGTGAGTATCTTATCTGTATTTTGACTAGTTGTGTTTCTCAGCAGAAGAATGAGTGATATAGGTAACTGTTGGGTTGGTTTTTTTCCTTTCTTCTCACAGCTAAGGATTTAATTTCTCTCAGTAAAATATTCCAATTAGCCTCAAACAAGCACACCTGGCCCTGATCTCCTCTGGGTGATGTGTGTATCTCCAGGACTTCCCATCTTGGCAGGAGGCTTTCAGGGTGCAGGCAGGATGTCTCACCATGTGCAGTCTCAGCACAGATGTCAAGCTGGCTATGCAGGCTGATCAGGTAGAGGCTTTTAGAGCCTGTTCCTGGGAAACTCGAGGTAGTGGAGTTTCCAGGCAGTGCAGGATACAATAAGGCAGCAGCAAGCAGCAGGCAAGCACGGACACAAGGGCAGAGCATGGATACAAGGGCAGAGCAGGTTGTGTCGCCTGCTCCTCTCCTTTTATCAATACAGCCCGAGACTAATGGGTCTTTGGACACAGAATGGCCAATCAGGATAGCAGTTAGCCAAGCTCAATCATATCAGGTGAAGCCATAGGTTTGCTTTACCCTTTTTAGGGGAGAACACAGGCCTTCCACAAGGCAGGCACAAACTAAACCTGTGTACCTCATTTACCACAGGATGCAAAACAAGTCTGGGCAAGCCACAGTCCTTAGACTCAGTGACTCCAGGTTCTTTGTCCTCTTCCCTTTAGGGAGATTGCTTGTTCCTACACGAGCCCCATGAGCCAGCAGTGTGCCCAGGTGGGCAGCAGAGCCAATGGCATCCTGGCCTGGATCAGGAACAGTGTGGCCAGCAGGACAAGGGAGGTGATTCTGCCCCTGTGCTCAGCATGGTCAGGCCACACCTTGAGTGCTGTGTCCAGTTCTGGGCCCCTCAATTCCAGAGAGATGTTGAGGTGCTGGAAGGTGTCCAGAGAAGGGCAGCAAGGCTGGTGAGGGGCCTGGAGCACAGCCCTGTGAGGAGAGGCTGAGGGAGCTGGGAGTGTGCAGCCTGCAGAAGAGGAGGCTCAGGGCAGACCTCATTGCTGTCTACAGCTACCTGAAGGGAGGTTGTAGCCAGGTGGAGTTGGGCTCTGCTCCCAGGCACCCAGGGACAGAAGAAGAGGACACAGTCTCAACCTGTTCCAGGGGAGGTCTAGGTTGGATGTTAGGAGGAAGTTCTTGCCAGAGAGAGTGATTGGCATTGGAATTGGCTGTCCAAGGAGGTGGTGGAGTCTCCATCCCTGAAGGTGTTGAAGCAAAGCCTGGCTGGGGCACTTAGTGCCATGGTCTGGTTGGTTGGCTAGAGTTCGGTGCAAGGTTGGGCTGGATGAGCTTGGAGGTCTCTTCCAACCTGGTTTATTCTGTGATTCTGTGATTCACAACAGAAGGAGGGAGAGCAGAAAAACATGCCTGGACAAGCCAGGACATGTATAAGCCTATTTGAGCCTGCTTAGGCTACCACAACAGGTGAACACTACACTGGTCTGGTTTGGAAAAGAGGTACAGCTAAGGGAGTGCACTGACATGAGGAGGATCATCTGGCCTACAGAAGGATGCTAAAAACAATCACCACCGTTGAGGAGGAGGAGAAGGAATCCTGTGTGACCTGCTCTAGGTGCTCCTGCTCTGGCAGGGTGGTTGGACTGGATGATCTGTGGAGGTCCCTTCCAGCCCCCAGTGTTCTGAGATTCTAGTGAAGGACAAACTGCAGAATGTGTCCAAAACAATTCCTGCTCTTAACACTGTTTCCTTTTTACCAGAGCTTCGAGCTCACTTTGAGCCAGCACCAGAAACTGAAGGTGGGGACAAGAATGGTGATGAAGCAGAGGACAGTTGCCAGCCCACTGAGCAAAATGGGGCTGAGGATCCTGCCATCACATCAGGAGTCAGCACCCTCAGTTCTGCAGTGTCACAGGAGGCTCAGCAGCAGCTTAGCCTGGAGCTGGGAAGACTTAAACAAGAGACCTTAAGGTAACCTGACAAAGACTGTGGCTTTATGACCAGGCACTCTGACAAGCCCTCAGACATTGCTTTCTGCAGGGACATAGCACAGGTACCACTCAGCCTTTGAGCCTGCCCCTGATAAAGCAGACTTTGCAGAACACAAATGGATGCAGAACATGTTGGCAGCACTGCTCTCACAACCCAGCAGTTTCAGAACAACTTTTGTTTTCCTGTAATTGTTTTGTAATTGCAGAAGGCCGCATTGGGGTTCCACTGTGAAGCAATGAGGCTTGTGCAAATGGGCCAGGTCCCTTTCTGCTTCCTGGGTACCACCTGGCCTAGTGGTAGTGCCCTTAAAGCTGTTCCTGCAAGGATTGGGTAGAGCAGCTCTGTCCTGCACAAACAGAGATCAGCAGAGCCCATCCTGTTTCTCATGGGTTACATTTGTAGGCTGCTGCCAGCTAACAGCTGAAGATCCTGATCATCTTTGTGGATGTGATGTCTGTCTGCAAGCAAGAAGTCCGAGGTACACTACCAGTGTTACACTGCTCAGCAATAAATTACAGCCTAAAGGCAGCCACTCTTGCCCAGGAACGCTGCAGAACATCAGGAACAGAATTTACAAGCCCTTAGCTAAATTCTGCAAGGCTGAAAGCCTCAAAGCACCACCACTGAGCTGAGTCTCACACAAGCAAACTGAAATCTCTAAGCAATCACAGTCAGGGTCTATCGAGTGCCTTTGTCCTTTGCTAGCCTTACCCTCAGTATGGTTGTGTTTGATCTCTCTCTTGTGCTCCCAGGCTGCTGGAAAAGCTCATTCATAAGGAGAAAGAGTATCAGACACTGTTACAGCAGTCTCTGGAGCAAAAAACTCAGGAACTGCACTTGCTTCGATTAAAACTTAAACCCAAAGGTAGGAGGAGGTCCTGCACACTTTGTCAGTTGCAGACAAACATAGTGGAGTGTGTCTAAAGTCTAAAAGATTGTCTGCTTTAAGCTTCAGTAGTAGCCTGAGAAACCACCACTTTGTGCCCTGTTTTGTGGCATGTTAATCTCTGTTTTCTTTTCTGGTAGATTCCCAGTGGTCTACAGCAACTTTTACAGGCACTGCAGACTCTGATCTCATGAACTGGCTGAAACAACAAGGAGCAGATTTGGAGACCATGAAGAGGGTAAAAATACCTTAAATAATTAACCCACTCACATCACCTTAAAAAAAAAAAAAAAAGGGGTGGGGGGGGGAATTGTAGTCCCAATGAGCAAAAAATATGAATTTAGGACTAACTCTACCTTTATAGTTTGCTGAAGAAGATTACACACTGAGTGCTGTCCTGAACGACATCACTAAAGATGATCTGCGGTGTCTTCGGCTGCGGTAAGGAAGCACTTCTTGGTTCCATCATTAGCAGTTTAATTAATTAAACTGGATTTAAAAACAAACAAACACCTTTTTTTTAGAGAGGTCAGTGCCAGGTCAGCAACAACTGCTGTCCAAGTCAGCCCTGAGTTTCTGTCCAAAGTTTTTTGCAGCATAACTCCACCTAGGGTGCTTCAAGCAGTCTAGATTTTGGCATTTCTCAAGGTTGGGAGCAGTTATTTCTGTGCCACTCAGGGTGATGTAGTCATGGAGAAAGCAGGCATCAAGAACTTACTTTTCCTATACACTGATTCAAGTCCTTTCAGTGTAATTCTCTCAATTCCTATCAAGTTCAGCAAGGCCAAGTGCAAAGTCCTACACTTGGGCCAGGGCAATCCCAAGCAGAAATCCAGCCTGGGTAAGGAGTGACTCAAGAGCAGTCTGGAGGAGAAGGACCTGGGGGTGTCAATTGGTGCCAAAGTGCCCAGGAACCAGCGCTGGTCACTGGCAGCCCAGAGGCAGCTGTGTGCTGGCTGCAGCCAGAGCAGGGAGAGCAGCAGCACAGGGAGGGGATTCTGCCCCTCCAATCTGCTCTGCTCAGACCTCACCTGCAGCACTGCCTCTAGCTCTGGGCTCCCCCCAGCAGAAGAGGGACATGGAGCTGCTGGAGAGGGTCCAGAGCCCACCATGATCAGGGGGCTGGAGAAGCTGCCCTGTGGGGACAGGCTGAGAGTTGGGGCTGTTCAGCCTGGAGAAGGCTCTGCTGAGACCTTAGAGCTGCCTTCCAGTACCTGAAGAGGGCTACAGAAATCCAGGAAGGGACTTTTGACAAGAGCTGGGAGTGATAGATTATGAGGGAATGGATTGAAGCTTGAGGAGGGCAGATTGATACCGGAGATGAGGAAGAAATTCTTTGCAGTGAGGGTGGTGAGACACTGGCACAGGTTGCCAAGTGAGGTTGAGGCCTTGAGCAACCTGGGTTAGTGGCAGGTGTCCCAGCCCATGGCAGGGGTGGAGGTTGGAACTGGATGGTCTTCAAGGTTCCTTCCAACTAACCCATTCTGTGAAGCTCTGTGCCTTAAGAAAGTTAAGAGCAGTGCTTTCTGTGCACTGTCTTAAACTGGTGTAGCCTTGGCATGTCTGGGTTTTGCTTTAATGTAAGCAAGGAAGATGAGGGAGTTACCCCTAACTGTTCTCCATTGTTCTGCACACAGGGGTGGTCATCTCTGCAGAATTTGGACTGCAGTACTGAAGCACAGGCAAACAGCTGGTAAGAGCCCAGGGCAGAAGGTTAATAATGCTTCAGAGCAAAAGTGATGTGGGAATAACCCAGCCAGAGATACATTCCTAACCCTTCCCCATCAGTTGTAAAGAGTGGATGTGCAGTGGCCTTGCAGGGGCTGCACAAGCCCCTGGTTGCTTTGTTTTGCCCATCAGTGTCTCACACAGTGACCAGTGACAGCTTTTATAAGTGAGTCAGCAGCAATGCACCTAAAAGATATATGCCAGAGTGCTGCAGAAGCCAAAGGCTTAGCGCCGCATTAGCTTACAGCAAGGCCTTCTTCTGCAGGCCTACTCCTCCCACCTGGGATGGCCACTGTGCAAACTGTGAGCTTAAAATGTGTTTGTCACACTTCTACTGGCTGCTGCTGTGAGGAGGGAGGAGATCTGCTGCAGCATCTCTCACCTCTGTCACAGGTGACTGTAAATAGCTTTTTGTATTAAAGCTACTCTCAACAACTAGGGAAAGCCTGGTGTGGTGTTTTCATTTACTAACTTAGCCACAGCAGCTAAAGGGCTTTTTTTGGGTGGGTTTTGGGGATCATTGTGCAGCTCATCGGAACAGCCCTGCCTGAAAAACCAAGCCTTACTTTTCCCTGCTGTGTGGCAGTGTTTGTGAGCTCTTCTGTGAACCTTACTCATAGCTGAGGACTCATCAAGGCTTCTCTGACAGCTGAACCAAGCCTCACCTGTTCCACAAGTCCCTACTTTATATTATTTTCCTGTTGATATCCTTCTGAAACCACGAAAGGCACAAAGCAGCGATGATGCCCTGAGGATTTGCCAGTGTGAAGAAGGATAAAGCACTTGGCTCATGTCTTACCTCCAGCACTCACCCTCAACATCACTCCTTTCCTTCCTCACCCCACTGAGCTGCTGCTTCAGACTCTGCTGTAGCTCCTCTGAAATCTCCAGACAGGTAGGGGTCATTCTTCCTGCATAACTGCAGCCTGGGCAGTTTGTTGTTTGCTTTTTTAGCATTTTTCCCCCCTCTTAATTATTTTGACTTTAAACTAATTCATGACCTTAAACAAATCCATTGGAACATGCTGTCCAGAGAGATGGTGGAGTCCCCATCCCTGGAGGTGTTCAGGAAACCTGTGGCACTTGGAGATGTGGTTTAATGGCCAGGGTGGTGCTGGGTTGAAGGTTGGACTCGGTCTTGGAGGTCTCTTCCAACCCAAACTATTCTCTGATGGAGACAGAAAGCAACTGGAATGTGAGAGAAATGTTAAAGTTTATTTGTGTTTACACTGTACAGAACACATTGAGCATTCCAAAGGCAGGTCAGAAAAGCAAACAGAGAGCAATTTAAATAATAAACTCCATGTTTTTCTTAATTTAGCTCCTTCTGAAACAACATTCAACGTGTTGAAGGAAGTCCAGACCAAGGTGGATTTCCCAACACATTTTTTTTCTTTTGAAAGAGCTTTTAAACAGGCTTAAGAGGTTGGGTTTGAGTCATTGTAGTTCCTGTAACTGCATCCATTCATCCCTACAAATAAGTTATGGCAAGAGAAAGGCCTTTAGCTGACAGACTTGTACCTGATCCACTGGTTAGGGCCACGCACCTCGAAGGGTGGCTCGTTGTAGTAGATGTGGTTGCCCAACTCTTCCAGCGGAGGCTCAGGGTCAGTTGTGGCAAACTGAGCTGCTTCCTCGATCTCCTTCCTTACTGCCACATCAATTTCCTAAACACAGAATGGATGATGCTTAGAAGGCAGATCAGAAAAAGGCAACCTGTTGAGGTGGGGAGACCTTAGAGCAGCCTTCTAGCACCTGAAGGGGCTGCAAGCAGGCTGCAGAGGGACTGTTTGCAAAGGCCTGCAGGGACAGGATGAGGGCAATGGTTTGAAATGAGAGCAGAGCAGCTTGAGACTGGCTGTGAGGAACAAGTTCCGCACCAAGAGGCTGCTGCAACACTGCAGCAGATTGCCCAGAAAGGGAGTTGAGGAACCATCCCTGGAGATCTTCAAGGTTTGAGTAACCTGATCCAGTGGAGGACGTCCCTGCTGACTGCATGGGGGTTGGACTAGATGACTTTTGGAGGTCCCCTCCTGCCCAAACCATTCTATGACTGTTAGTCAGAATTAACTGTTAGCGCTATAAACACCAATTAAAAACCTGGGAGAACTCCTTCCCTGCTACACTGCAGCATTTGTCCTGTTTGGACACTACCAGCACCTACCAGTGCCAGAGAAACATAGAATCATGGAATTGCCAGGGCTGGAAGGTACCCCAAGGATCATCTGGTTCCAACCCCAACGTGAGCCCATGGAGCCTCTACATTTTCTGTTCTGATTGTACCAAATACAGTGGCAGTGTCTTCCTCCCTTCCCCTCCATCTTTAAACAGAGTTACTGAAATTACTTCCATTTGTTAGAAGGTTCCTGGCTCCTCCACAAGGATTTTCCACTCCTGCTCACCACCCTTCCTTTCAGAGACTCACCCCTCTGCCTAGTTGAGGCAGCCTGGGTAATTTTGATTTCCTGCTGTTAGCAGATGAGAGGAATTCTCTGTGAAACAGACACAGAGCCTTGAACTGCTGAGCTGCACTCACCCCCCGAAGGCAAAATGCTTTTCCAGCAGCCTGCAACCTTAGCTGCTCTGCAACAAAACTTACTAAAGGTCTTTAAAGTTTCACATCAAAGAACAAGAAGTGCTGCCCACTGCCCCAGGACATGCATTCCAGAGAGAATCATTAGGTGTGGGAATGTTTAAATAGCACCTGAAAGCTGTACCTTTAATTCTTCGATGCTAGCAAGGTTGTTGTTGACCATTCTGTCCTTCAGCAAGGTAATTGGATCACTTTTGCTTCTCACTTCTTGGATCTCTTCTCTAGTACGATAGCTAGGAGCAAGACAAGCAAAGACATGAACTGCTTCAGTGGGATCCCTGAACAGAGGAGGGGCTCTGGACACAGTTCACTTGCAGAAGAAAGTGTGAGTGAAGACTTGTCAGGCATGCAATGCTAAGCAGCTGCCTGCAGCAGTCAGCTACAGCCAAACCACTTCTTAGGAGCTGTAAGCAGCAACCAAGCTGAGGTAGCTTGACTTGAGCAGGGAAAGGAGAGCAGTCCCAGCCTGGCACAGTGGTGAAGGGCTCTTTAGTCTGGAGAAAAGGCAGCTGAGAGGAGATTGAGAGTAGATCTGAGCAATGTCTATCAAGATCTGAGGGGTGGGTGTCGAGTGGAGGGGGCCAAGCTCTTTTTGGCGGTCAGCAGCAATAAGCCAAGGAGCAGTGGATATAAACTGGAACAGAGAAGGTTTCAGCTCAACATGAGGAGAAAGTTCTTTACAGGGAGAGTGCCAGAGCCCTGGAGCAGGCTGCCCAGAGAGGTTGTGGAGTCTCCTTCTCTGGAGACTTTCCAAACCCACCTGGATGCATTCCTGTGTGGACTACCCTAGGGGATCCTGCTTTGGCAGGAGGGTTGGACTGGATGATCTCTGGAGGTCCCTCTAAGGTTCTGTGATTACACAGAGAATCACAGAAAATTAGGGGCTAGAAGTGACCTCCAAAGATCATCCAGTCCAACCACCCTGCTAAAATATGACCACCTTTCCTTTTTTTCTCTTCTTTTAATGCCCCTTCTCCTTCCTGTACTAGTGGGAGGTGTCCGTGCCTATGGCAGGGGGTTGGAACTAGATGATCCTTGCGGTCACTTCCAACCTTACCATTCTATGATTCATCTTCCTCCTTTCTTTTCCTTTCCATCTCATATTTCCCCCCCCCATCTTCCTCCTTTTCTTTCCATCTCTTTCCTTTCCTGCCCAACTTCCTCCCTGTCCTCTACATCTCCCACCTTTCAGCACCACCTCCCCCTTTCCAGCACACCTGCCCTTTTTCCACCCCACACTGCATTTTCCCCTTTTCTCCCCAAACCCAGAGCACCTGGGTGCTGTTGGAGTCTCCTCCCACCCCAGGTGTGACCACTTTGCCCTCCCTGCCCACTCCCCTTTATAATCAGCCCCAGGAAAAGCAAGCCCCAAGCTTGCCCAAGTGGGCAGAGGATCCTCCTCCTGGCGTTACAGGTGAGTGCCCCTGGTGCGCACTGGGTGACTGGTGGAGGTGACAAAAGGCCGGGGGGCCTGCTGGCCCCCCGGTTAGGCAGGGTAGAGACTTGATGGTCACTGTCTCATTACCCATGGGTGCTGGCTGAGCCTCCTTGCTCCACCACCTCCCTGGGCAGCCTGTGCCAGTGCCTGACAACTCTTGAATCACAGAATGTCAGGGGCTGGAGGTCGGGACCTTGAAGGATCATCCAGTCCAACACCCCTGTCAGAAACAGGATTCTCTGTTTCTTCTTTCCCATCACCCTGAGGGAAGGCTACAGGACTGTGATTCTATGATGTTGTGCCTTGCTGGGTGCTTCCCCTTCACTCTAAGTTTCCAAAGAAGCACTGGGATACATCTCCATGCAGATAACCAGTTGTGTCAGTTGGCACAATTCCCAGGTCTTCCTGGCACCTCAAAATTTGTGTAGAGTTTTAGCTAACATGATAGGAAACACCCTAAAACCCTGAGAAGCAGCATCAGCTTTCCCTCTCAAAGCTCTCTTAGAACACAGCACAAAGGCCTGCTGAAGGCAGAATTCATCAGCAGAAAATGCAAAAGGTTCATTTGGTTTTAGACCACGCACAAAGTCAATCTCTTAATGCTGCAAGCATTAAGAGCAATTTGCCTTATTGAACCTCCTGAGATTCTCCTCCATCTACCTCTCCAGCCTGTCCAGGTCCCTCTGGATGGGACCCATCCTGTCCTTTAGCCTTACCAACTACCTGTCTGTCAAAACACCTCTGACAACAGAATTTAAGAGGGGTAGAAATGGGGGAAAAGATGAGACAGTAGTAAGATGCATTACATGGCCACAGATTAGGGACACATCTGATGAGAGATCAGGCTGCTTACACAATAACATCAGCACCTTGAGATGCACCTCATGGTGGGTTTGGACACTGAACCAGAGCCTCAGGGCCCCAGGCACTGAACCAGAGTCTCAGGATTTTGCACATCAAATATTTCAGAGATTTTTAGGGGAAGACAAAGCAAAAAAATCCCAGTACCTTATTCCAGGGTCACTCATACTGTGGCCATGGTAACGATATGTCTGTAACTCCATCAGAATAGGACCCTAAAAAAAAAAGATACATATGAATTATCATTAATAATCATGGAATGGTTTAGGTTAAAAGGGACCTCAAAGATCATCCAGTTCCAACCCCTTGCCGTAGGCAGGGACACCTCCCACTAGAACAGGATGCTCAAGGCCTCATCCAAACTGGTCCTGAACACCTCCCTGGGCAATCTGTACCAGTGTCTCAGCACCCTCACTGTGAAGAGGGAGCTGGCTAAGGATGCCCCTTATGGAAAGGAAGGAGAATTGCAGACTCACTTTTCCAGATCTACAGTGCTCGGCTGCAAACTTGGCTGCTTCTCGAACACAAAGGACGTCCATGCCATCCACCTGAGGAACACAAAGCACACAGCTCAGGCAAGTCACCACTTCAAACCTCCATATCTCCACAAGTGCAACAGGAGGGCAGTTTCAAGTTTTCCTGTATTTAAAAAAACATTTATCAGTGTATTTCATAGAATCACTAAGGCTGGAAAATACCTTTAAGATCATAGAATCCAACCTTAACCCAACTGCCACAGCCACTAAACTATGTCCCGAAGCACCGCAGCTTCTTCAACACCTCCAGGCATGGGGGCTCCACCACCTCTCTGGGCAGCCTGTGCCAACCCCTCACCACCCTCTCACAAAACAAGTTTTTCCTCATGTCCAACCTAGCCCTCCCCTGGCACAGCTCCAACTATTGCCTCTCATCCTGTTGCTGGGTGCCTGGGAGAGGAAACCAACATCAGCCTCCCTCCAACCTCCCTTCAGGTAGCTGTGGAGAGACTTCTGACCAAACCCATCCATATGTGTGCATTGTGCAGGTGTGTGCAAAACCATCCCTCCTTTCCCAAGTAGCAGCTGAGAGTGTCCTCACCCTGAGCCCTGGGATGAAGTCCCCTCTTTTGTAGTAGTCAGTGCTGGCTGCAGCTCTCTCCACGGAGGTGCCCATTCCATAGCGGTTGTTCTCACAGATGAAAATGCAAGGCAGCTTCCACAGGGCAGCCATGTTGTATGTCTCAAATATTTGGCCCTGAAAGAAAGAGCAGAGGACATCCAGACAGGGAGCTCAGCCTTCAGACATTAGGCTCTGCTGAAAGCACTTCAGTTGTACAGGTCTAGCTTAGAAAAATGATAATACAAAAAGTGGTCCAGGACAGCCCTGGCTAATCTCTTTTGGTGTCTCACCACCCTACCTGTAAACAATTCTCTTTTAATCTCCAAGCTGTCTCCTCTCTTCCAGCAACCCATTCCAGATTCCCACCATTCCTTGTACTGAACAACTTCTTCCTAAGATCCAGTCTATCCCTGCTCTCCCTCCTCACCTTCAAACCATTCCCCCCTTGGCCTGTCTCTAGACATCCTTAGGAGAAGTCCCTCTGCAGCCTTCCTGTAGGATTCCTTCAGGTTTTGAAAGGTGCTAAAAGGTCCCCCCCAGAGTGTTCTGTTTTCATTGAGTCCATCCCCCTTGCCAGGACTGGTCAGCCAGGAACACATCCAGGTAGGTTTTGAAAGTCTCCAGAGAAGGAGATTCCACAACCTCTTAAGGCAGTCTGCTCCAGGGCTCTGACACCCTCACCATACAGAAGTGTTTCCTCGTGTTGAGGTGGAGCTTCCTGTGTTCCAGCTTGTGTTTGTCCCTTGTTCTACCACTGGGCACCGCTGAAAAGAGCCTGGCACCTTCATGCCAAACCCACCCCTCAGGTATCTATACACATTGATCAGATCCCCTCTCAGCCTTCTCTTTTCCAAACTAAACAGCCCCAGGGCTCTCAGTCTCTCTTCACAGCTGAGATGTTGAACTCCCCAGATCATCCTCATAGCTCTCCATTGGACTCTCTCCAACATGTCCCTGTCCCTCTTGAACTGGGGAGCCCAGAACTGGATGCAGTATTCCAGGTGTGGTCTCAGCAGGGCAGAACAGAGGGGAGAGAAGAACCTCCCTAGCCCTGCTGGGTCAGCTCTCCTGTTTCCTCTGAGCTGCAAAGTTCCCTGCTCAGCCAAGCTGCTGTTTCTGCCAAGGGTTCGTCTTAAGAGCACATGAGGGCAGCTTGCTCCTGTGTCTTTAAGATTTCCTTCCTGAAGGATGTCCAACATTCTGGCACTCTTCTGCCCTTCAGGACTGGTGTTGAGCAGCCTCCTAAACAAGTCAAAATCTGCCCCTTCAGAAGGCCAAGGTGGCAGTTCTGCTGCACACCCCTCCTGCAGAACAGACCAGGAGGAGAATCTCCCTAGACTTGCTGGACGCCATCAGCCTAAGTTCCAAGCCAGGCATTGCCAGGGTTGCAGGTACTGCAGAGGTAGAGTTAAAGGTGCTCTCCCCCTCCTCTGTGGCAAGGCAGAGCTCACCCAGCTCCCAGAAGGCAAACTGATTCCCCCCAGGCATGGCCCTGCTCAGAGAGGCAGCAGCCAGAGCTTATTTACCTGATTGGCAGCACCATCCCCATACAAGGTCAGACAAACTTCATTTTTGCCAAAATATTTACAGGCCAATGCAATCCCAGCACCCAGAGGGACCTATCAGAGAGAGCAGGACAAAGCACAGGTTTTGAACAACATTTACAGCAGTTGGAGACAAGCAGCTTGTGAGATGTAAAGAGATGCTGGCACTGGCAGAGGTCTGCCCAACAAACAAGCTGTTACCAGCCCACTGCCAGCAGTTCCCAAATGTAAACATCAGCTATATTCTCCAGCTGATTTGGCTTTGTGACAGTTGAGCTAACAAGAATGAAGACACAGAGTGGTTTGTGTTGGAAGGGACCTCTAGAGGTCCCTGCAGTCAGCAGGGACATCTTCCACTAGATAAAGCTGCTCAGGCCTTGAATATCTCCAGGGATGGAGCCTCAACTCCCCGCCATGGCCTGCTCCAATGTTCCAGCACCCTCACGGTGCAGAATTTGTTCCTAACATTCAATCTAAATCTGCTCTTCATCACAGCCACAGAGCAATGCACACAGCTCACACCACAAGAGGAAAGAGTAGCCTGGGACAGAAACCAAATTCAACACCTGCTTTACAGCAGAAGCCATCCCCGTACCTGGGCGCCAACGATGCCGTTGCCACCATAGAAGTTTTTGGTATACATATGCATGGATCCTCCTTTTCCTTTCACACATCCTCCTTTTCGACCTGAAAGACAAATAACAAGCAGTTCACTTTAGTTTTTACAGAGGAGAAACATTCTACATTCACTTCCTAAAGTCAGTAACACTAAGCCAAATCTTGTCACTATGTAAGACACCCTTAGGGTTTACAGTTCAACGTGTCACAAAACAAGTGAGATTAAGGAAGAAAAAGAGAATGAAAACTGAACTCAGGACATACAGAATGAGATGAAGAAGAAATGCTAGAACTAAGCAACAGGTTTTGGTGTCCTATTGTACAGAAGCACATTCTGGTAACTATGGGCTGGGTTTTTTACCAGCCAATATGGTTGCTATTTCTCTTCTATGTAACCTGTAAGCAGCAGTAGATCCACTCCTTTTCTGCAAAGAGTTCTCAACACAGCTCCAAATTAGCTGCAATAATCTACCCTTGTCTTCCCTGGGACAATAACCAGGTGGTTGGAGAGGAGGGAGAAAGAGGAAGAAGGAGAAAAATGAAATGTAAACCAAGGGAAGGGGAGAAAGCCAAACCAAAAAAAGGAGGAAAAAAATATGGGGAAAAAGTGTAATTAATAGACTGGATGTCAGGAACTCCTATTGATGATCTTTGAGGTCCCTTCCAAACCATTCTGATTCTCAGATCAAGTCTTTATTATACCAATAATTTATAAGCGCTTCTGAGCTCCTTTGTTTTTTATTTCTGGCCCAAACAGATCTCTCAGACTCAGAACTCTGAAAATCCAGCTTCTGACAGGACAAGAGGTGATGATTTGAAACTGCAGGAGGGCAGAGTAAATGTTGGACATCAGGAGGAAGTTCTGCACAATGAGTGGTGAAATACTGGCATAGGCTGCCCAGGGATGTGCTTGAGGCCCTGTCCCTGGAGACACTCAAGACCAGCTTTGATGTGTCCCTGGGCAGCCTGATCTAGCTGGAAGTGTCCCTGCTGCCTGCAGGGGGGTTGCACAAGATGGCCTTTGAGGGTCCTTTCCAACCCATTGCAATCTATGACTGTGTGAATTTGCAAAGTGATTTATTCTGCTGTCACTAAACTGCCCCTGAAGCCGCAGTGCACTTTCTACACCAACAGCATTTTGAATTTCAATTAAAAAAATGGTGACCCGAGGACAGCAGCAAGCAAATCCTCCTCTAAATCAGCACAGACCTGTAAGTTCAGCAAGGATTTCTCTCACAGGCACTCCTCGTGCATAGGTGAAGCCGTGAGCTCTGTAAGCTGTTATCACATGGTCTGTAGGCTTTATGGCAGCTTCCAGCCCCACACAGCAGGCCTCCTGGTGCAAAGGAAAAGTTCAGCAGTAAAGAAAAGAACACAGCTCCCAGCCAGCAGTGTGGCATGGGCCAGCTATGATGCTTCCTACATCACACAGCAGCAGTAAACAGGAAAAGCAGACACAGCACAGTGCTCTAAATCCCAAGCAGTGGCAGGCCTAGAGCTACCAGAGCCTTAGGCTCCAAATTTATACCTGACTGTGACTAAAAGCAGGCAGGAAGGGAACTAGAAGTTGCAAAACACCTGTGGACTTTTTCTAATCAAGCATTTCAAGAACTGCAATTCAAAAGTGACAGGGGAAGGAAGAGGCAGCAAAGCCTCTCTAAGTACACAAAGTTCCTTCTGGCCGTCGCTTTTTAGCGGGCACACAATCTATA
Source organism: Eubucco bourcierii (assembly GCA_013396675.1). NCBI lineage: Eukaryota > Metazoa > Chordata > Aves > Piciformes > Ramphastidae > Eubucco > Eubucco bourcierii. The sequence continues at coordinate 400,004 of VWZE01016562.1, read as the reverse complement.
AGCCACTGCAACAAAAACCATCAGTGAAGCTTGAGGAGGAAAACTGTGAACCTCCAAATGTGAGGAATTTAAGATCCTGCAGTTCCTCATTCTTTACATTCAGCTCACCTTCAGCTGCCCCATGCCCCTACATCTTCTCTGGAAGGGTTCTCGAGCCTTGGAATGCTCTGCTCAGGGCAGAGCTGGAGTCACCATCCCCAGGGGTGTTCAAGGGTGTGGAGCTGGTGCTTAGGGACATGGTTTAGTGTTGAGCCTTCAGTGCCGGGTCAAAGGTTGGACTGGATGAGCTTGGGGCTCTTTCCCAACCAGATAGGAAGAAAGAGAATTACAGAACATACTGCTGTCCCAAGATCTCAGGGATCCCTTTGTATGCCAAGACATTGTTTGGAAAGAAATAATTAACTAAATCACAGATCCAGCAACAGCTTCAGACACTGCACATAAATACACAGTTCTGGATTCCTCTCTACTCCACTCAAATCCCAAAGATAAAGGAAGACAACCTAAAAACTTCCTGGAAAAGCAATGAAATCTTACTTGACCATCATACAAGTGGCAGAAGCCACGGATAATCTTCTGCTTGTACAGCTGGTCAGACTTGAGCTCCATGCGTCGGATGGTCTGCATGGTCTTGTAGTAGTGGAGCCCTTCCTCCCGAGTCATCACTGCTGTGGTGCTAGGACCTTCCTCCAGGCGGTGCAGGTCACACTTCTGCAAAGATGAAAGCAATTCAGCCTATGCATGAAGAGCAGTTGAGGGGGTTTTATGCTGTGCCCTTTTTAGAGTGTAGTATCTTTTGAAACAGAGACAGCAAACCCTAAATGTGCAGGTCAAAATAATTGATAAGGGTTTTAAGCTGTTGCTAAACTCAGGGAAGTAAAAGCCTTGTTTTAATAAAGACAAACTGTTCAGTCACGAAATCAGGGAATGGTTTAGGTTGGAGTGGACCTCAGAGCTCATCTGCTCCAACCTCCCCACCATGCCCAGGGACACCTCTCAGCTACACTCAGCTGCTCAAGGCCTCATCCAGCCTGGCCTGCAACACCCCCAGCAAGGAGGCAGCTGCAGCCTCCCTGGGCAGCCTGTGCCACACTCTCAGCACCCTCACACTCAACAACTTCCTCAGCTCCAGTCTGACCCTACTCTGCCTCAGCTCCAAACCATTCCCCCTTGGCCTGTCTGCAGATGCCCTCAGCCAAAGTCCCTCTGCAACCTTCCTGGAGGATCCCTTCAGCTATTGGAAGACAGCTCAAAGGTCTCCCCCACCCCACCTGACATCCTAAAAAGTCCCTCCTCAGCATTTTTGTAGCCCACTTCGGACACTGGAAGGCCACTATAAGGTCTCCTTGGGGCCTTCTCACCAGACTGAACAGTCCCAACTCTCTCAGCCTGTGCTCATAGGAGAGGAGCTGCTGGCCTCTGAGCATCCTGAGGCCCTTCTCTGCACATACTCCAGCACCTCCACGTTCTTCTTGAAACAGAGGCTCCAGAACTGGGTGCAGTACTCAAGGTGGGGTCTCAAGTACCATTACTACCTGCTGCCGAGCACACTACTTACAGCTGCAGCTAGGAATCCGGGTAGGTAATGAGTTTGGAACCCCAAACCAGCATTTTTCTAACTGAAAAGATAAGGAAACAAGTCCAGGGTGCCAAAGCCTACAATAAGCACTTACACAGAGAATGAGTACCAAGTGTTGAGCTGCTTTACCTTAACTTCAAAGGTAGCTTCACTTGCAAAGTCTGCATAGTTGCGCGATGCCACCAGCACTCGAGACGCCTTATGAAAAACAAAAGACAAAACCAAAGCATCAGCACTGCTTAAATAGACTTAGCAAGCAGAAGTAGGTGAATTCCCAAGCAATTTTGAGCATAACTCCCAAACTGAAGAAATCTGTGAATTAAACTCAGCAGTGGCAGTGGCATTCTGTGGTATCAGAAAACTTCTATTTCGTACATATGTGCTATGAGTGCTTTCGAACCCAGTATTTAAGATTCAAGTTTGGAAAAATGAGACCAGACTGACTGTTAAAACTGTAACAGAATGTAGAATGGCTCAGGTTGGAAGGGACCTCAGAGCTCATCTGCTCCAACCTCCCCACCATGCCCAGAGACACCTCTCAG
>VWZE01016562.1:383708-393789 GCA_013396675.1 Eubucco bourcierii | reverse complement strand
CCCCCCCGCCCCGCCCCGCGCCGCTGCCGGCCAACCGAGCGGCTCCCGGACGTGACGGTGCCCGCGATGCCAGCCAGGACTCGCTCCCCAGCGCCGGAGCCGCGCGACGCGACCGCCGCGTGCCTCGTGCGGCGCGCATGCGCAGAGGGCGGCGGCGCGCAGGCAGTACTCTGCTCGAGCGCACAGGGACGGCGCGAGCCGCCGTCATGGCGCGCCGAGAGCTGCGCGCTCGGCCGAGGCCCTGTCAGGGCTACCCCTTTGGTGAGCCCTCCTGCCGGGGAGATTCTTGCCGGTGGGACTCGCCTGCCGCCTCGCCATGCACCTGGCAGGGCCACGCTCCCAGAGGCATTGAGTGGAGCCTCGGCACGTTTGCTGACCACACCAAGCTGTGTGGTGCCGCTGACAGCTGGAGAGCAGAGATGGCATCCAGAGGAACCTGGACAGACTGGAGAGGTGGGCATAAGCCAGCCTCAGGAGGTTCAACAAGACCAAGGGCAAGGTCCTGCAGCTGGGTCGAGGCAATCCCATGCACCAATCCAGGCTGGGCAGTGCCTGTCTGGAGAGCAGCCCCGAGGAGAGGGACTTGGGGGTCCTGGTGGATGAGAAACTCAACATGAGCCAGCAGTGTGCACTTGCAGCCCAGAAAGCCAACCAGAGCCTGGGCTGCATCAGGAGGAGTGTGACCAGGAGGGCGAGGGAGGCGATGCTCCCCCTCTACTGCGCTCTGGTGAGACCCCACCTGGAGTACTGCATCCAGTTCTGGAGCCTCTGGCATAAGAGGGATGTGGAGATGCTGGAGTGTGTGCAGAGAAGGGCCATGAGGGCGCTCAGAGGGCTGGAGCTGCTCTGCTGTGAGGACAGACTGAAAGAGCTGGGGCTGTGCAGTCTGGAGAAGAGGAGGCTCCCAGGTGACCTTCTTGTGGCCTTCCAGTATCTGAAGTGGGCTACAAAAAAGCTGGGGAGGGACTTTTTAGGCTTTCAGGGAGTGACAGGACTGGGGGGAATGGAACAAAGCTGGAGGTGGGGAGATTCAGACTGGAAGTGAGGAGGAAGTTCTTCAGAATGAGGGTGGTGAGAGCCTGGAATGGGTTACCCAGGAAGGTGGTTGAGGCCACATCCCTAGAGGTGTTTAAGGCCAGGCTGGATGAGGCTCTGTCCAGCCTGATCTATGGTAGGATGTCCCTTCCCATGGCAGGGGCCTTGGAACTGAATGGTCCTTGTGGTCCCTTCCAACCCTGATTCTGTGATCCTAGGCCGCTGCACTCCAGAGCCCTGCCTGGGGTTTGTGGCAGGTGTGGGGCTGTGGCCGGGCAGAGGCGCAGGACTCCCTCACAGGCCAGAGGGGCTCACCGGCTGAGCTTTACATGTCAGAAAGAGTTCTTTTGTTTTAAAACCTTGGCAGTCTAGCAGGGCTACTTGGGTTCATGCAGACCTTGGCCAACCTGACGGGAAAATGAGTGGTTCGGAGATGTCACCTCCCCTGTCGGTGTCGCTTTCCCCATCTGCAGTTACTGCCTGCGGTGGCCCATCCACCGCAGCCTGGGGCTGTGACTCGGGATTGAGTATTTCCAGCTCTTCTGCACACAAGTTGGTCTTTGTGAGCACATACCCTGGGCATTGTATGTATAAAGTAACTAAAGGGTTAAACTGGCTCCTGTAAATTTCACTACCATCCCATGACAAAGTTAAGATTTAACTAAATGTTTATCACATCACATCTGCCGCTCTCCTCAGCCAACCTCCTCTTCCCTTCCCACCTGCCCGCACTGAGGATACAGGCTGGGTTGCAGTGGAGTGCCCACACTAAGTTTAATTGCTTGCGCTGCTACCCTGGTATCACACTTGGCTCCTGCTCCTTTTTCCGCTTCCCGGAGCAGTGCTGACATCAGCACTTGCATAACCCTGGAACTGCAAACTGAACAGATCCAGCTGAAAGGCAGCACCTCCCAAAAACTCCCAAACTGAACAGATCCAGCTGAAAGGCAGCACCTCCCAAAAACTCCCAAACTGAACAGATCCAGCTGAAAGACAGCACCTCCCAAAAACTCCCAAACTGAACAGATCAAGCTGAAAGACAGCACCTCCCAAAAACTCCCAAACTGAACAGATCCAGCTGAAAGACAGCACCTCCCAAAAACTGCCAAACAGAAAATAAATGATGTTCACTTGCTGGCATTGCAGATGCTTGTGGCTGCTTGAGTATGAGGATGGCACAGAGCTCAGCATGTTTCTTGCACAAATGCTCAATGTTTAAAGCATACCTGGAACTGAAAATATCTTCCTTAAGCTATACCCTCAGGATTCCAGCAGAGAGGGCAGAAAGTGGGTGTCAGTCTGCCCAGAGAGGTTGTGGAGTCTCTCTGGAGACTTTCAAAACCCACCTGGATGTATTCCTGCACAAATTACCCTAGGTGCTCCTCACTGGAGATATTCAGGACCAGGTTGGATGAGGCCTTGAGCGACCTGTTCTAGTGGGAGGTGTCCCTGCCTATGGCAGGGGAGTTGGAACTGGATGATCTTTGAGGTCCCTTCCAACCTAAACCATTTTATGATTCTATGATCCTGCTGTGGCAAGGGGGTTGGACTGGATGATCTCTGGAGGTCTCTTCCAGCCAGGTTCTGTGATTCTGTGATTGCCAAAACACAGCTTTATCTGACTCCCTGCTCTGCTGTTCACCATCCTTCCCTGGCTGCCTGGCTGTTTACTGTAATCACATGGGATGCTAGCAGCCTCATCCTTTCCGTATCACAAAGTAGGAAGTCAGGTAGCCACCCCTCCTGACAGTATTTTTGGAGATGTTATGAAGAAGCCCAACTCCTCATGGATTTGGTTAGATATTGATTAGAAAAGCAAAACTGATGGAGCAGGTCCAGAGGAGGGTCACGATCTGGGGAGCTGGAGCACCTCTGCTATGAGGACAGGCAGAGGGAGCTGGGATTGTGCAGCCTGCTGAAGAGAGAGCTTCAAGCAGACCTAAGAGCAGCCTGCCAGGAACTGGAGGAAGCCTAATTAAAAGCAAGGCTGGAAAGAGACTGTTTCCAGAGGCCCATAGTGGTAGGACAAGGGTCAATGGTTTGAAATTAGAGCAGAGCAGATTTAGATTGGATGTTAGGAACAAATTCTGCACCATGAGGGTGCTGGAACACTGCAACAGGTTGCTCAGGGAGGTAGTTGAGGCTTCATCCCTGGAGATATTCAAGGTCAGTCTTCACAAGGTTCTGAGCAGCCTGGTCTAGTGGAGGATGTCTCTGCTAAGTGCAGANTAATTTTAATATAGATATATTTCAGTGTACACACATATATTTTTATATATACTTCATATTTATATTTATATGTGTATGTATTTTATATGTATAAACATTTTCTAATAGATGTTTTATTCAAACATTTGCTTATGAATAAAGATTTAGTGTTTTCAGGTGGAAAAGAAGAGGCAAAATTTGGGTAATAGGTTGGACGTGATGATCTCAAAGGACTTTTCCAACCTGATTAGTTTTGTGATTCTGTGATTCTATGATTCTATGATTTTTGTCCTCCCTGGAAATGCAGTAAACCATTGACCTACATACTTTTTTTTTTTTTTAACTTTTCATAGTATTTCATGAGTATTTATATACTTTCTCCATTAAAGCCTCTCGAAGCATCCTGAGATGATTAAATTGTCCAACAGAAAACTAAAGCAGCTAATTCATGCAGGAGGTAAACAATGAAAAGGAAAAACATCATAAAATCATAAGCAGAGAATGACACTAGCAAATAAATGGCATGAAAGATGCTGATGTAATATTTCATAATGGAGCACCTTGCCATGTGTGACTCCAGGATTACCACATCCAGGGTGTGTTGCATGGCAGCTGACCAAAACTCAATTGTTTTCTATTGTTCTGGGTGTGATCCTGAAACGTTACAATATTTTGGATTGCAGCTGCCGTTGCAAATGTCTGCTGCTGGCTTACAGACAGAGGGGAGCATCCAGTGCTCAGGATTTGCAGGTCTGTCCAGTTCACCATCTTCACAGAATCGTAGAACCGTAGAATCATTGAATCATAGACTCATCTGGGTTGGAAGGGACCTCCAAAGCTCATCCAGTCCAACCCCGTCTACACTCAGCAGGGACATCCTCCACTAGATCAGGTTGCCCAGAACCCTGTCCAACCTCACCTTGAATATATCCAGGGATGAGGCCTCAACTACCTCCCTGGGCAACCTGTTGCAGTGTTCCTGCACTGTCATGGTGCAATACTTGTTCCTCACAGCCAATCTAAGTTTCTTCTTCTCTAGTTTGAAACCATTGCCCCTCATCCTGTTGCTCCAGGCCTTTGTAAACAATCTCTCTCCATCCTTCTTGTAGCCCACTTCTGCTGCTCTTATGTCTCCCTGGAGGCCTTCACTTCTCCAACCTGAACACCCGCAGCTCCTTCAGCCTGTCCTCGTAGCAGAGGTGCTCCAAGTCCCTGATCATTTTCATGGCCCTCCTCAGGACCAACTTGATCAGGTCCATGTCTTTCCTGTATTGAGGGCTACATCCAAGTGAAAGCAATTTTCACCTCACTTCAGGAGTCAAGACTGATGTCCTTGTTTTTGTTTCCTATGATACCATAGGTCTAACTCACAGAAGGCAACAGTGTGATGGACTTCAGCTTCCAGGAAGACTGCCGCAGGTCAGCTTGTGTCTTGTTTTCTCTGGGATGTATTCACATTGTGATATGTTTGCCTAGGTGTCCTGTGTGGCACCACATGGTGTCCTCTTAAGTTGTAATGGGTCTTATTTGTTGTTTGTCTATTTCAAAATGCTTGAACTGAACTGAGGCCGTGGAGTGGCATTTGAATGCCACTCACAGATTCACAGTCTGCCTCTCCAAGGGCATCTTGTCCAACCCCGCTGCGGGCAGCAGGGACACCTCCAACTAGAGCAGGCTGCCCAGGGACACATCCAGGCTGAGCTTGAATGTCTGCAGGGGTGTGTCCTCAGCTACATCCCTGGGCAACCTGTTCCAGTATTTCACCACTCTCATTGTGCAGAACTTCCTCCTGATGTCATTGCTGAGTGGGACTGTACTGCATGCTCAGTGGTGTGGGAATCTGTGGTGCCATGGTGAGCTGACTTCACTCTGTAGGACTGGGAAGGAGGTGACACTGCCTCATCCATGCTGGGCACAGGCAGCAGCCCCCAGGGACGTGCCTTGGCTTCTTCCTAGGGGTAAGTGGTCAATTAGCTCCAAAGGAGAGAGAGCACATGTGGGTGGACATACTCAGATGTGGACAACTGGGAACAGGGCCTGGGACTGAACCAAGGAATTAAGTTATGAAAAAGAACAGATGCAGCCTTAGTTTCTTTACCATCTCTGAAGCTTAAATCGCCAACCTCTCTCCAGATCTAAACACAGTACTCTGAAGCTGCTCAGCAGGAACAATCATTTCTTCTCTTATAATTCCCTCTTTTAAGTTTTCATTTGTTATCTCTCCTCACATTTTTCTTCCTGTCCTCCCCTATCTCATCTGATTTTCTTTCCCCAAAGCTCCTTTTGTCTCTATTCCTCTCTTCTCTTCCTCAGGCCCACATTGCTCCTCTGCATCTCCCACAACAAACCTCTCCCTCCCTTATGCTTTTTTGCCTCCCAACCCTTTTGACTAATCCCAGCTCAGTTCTGCATTCTCTAGCAGTTGCTGCTTTAGACAGCAGCCCTACTCCCAACTCACTTTTCATACTGAGACACGTGCAATTGACACTGATGGGGGAAGCAGACCAATTAGTTACACTGTCAAAACCCTGTGGATGATTTGTTTCCTTTGGAGTTGCTGAATTTTGGAAGAGAAGTAGTTTTCTAGGATCTTCCAGATGTTTTACTTCCAGCAGTGAAAGAAAAAGGGATTAAGAAAGCATCCTTTCTTTTTTTGTCATTCTGATTGCCTTCCTACATTGTTATTACTTGGAAAACATTGAAGGAGCAAAGTGCCAGTGAAGTTGTCATTTTTTGTGCTTGAATTATTTCTCTTTTTATGCCATTTCTCTCTGTGCTTCCCATTATGTTACTTTCTTTTTTGTGGCCCTGGGGTAATTAGTATTACAACACGCAGAGGCACTCTGCTGTAGATAAAAAAGGTGCAGTCATTTACATAGTAAACTCCTAGGGGGAGAGAGAGATTATTTAACTCTCTTGGGTAAGCCCAAGCAGTGGAGAGTGATGTGGAAGTAACAGTGGCCAGTTTGAGAGCTGGGAAGAAAAGAAAACCAGACATCATTTATGTTGCTGCTGGACCATGTTGGTATGAAAACTGCAACCTTATGTCTGCGTCTCAGTTCGTTCCTTCTGCATGGTGAGATGATTTGTCTTTTAAGTGTATGCAAAGGTACAGTTTGATCCAAAGGCCAGGACTAAGACTTATCACCATGCCCTTGTGGCCAAGAAGGCCAAGGGCATCCTGGGCTGGATTAGAAGGGCTGTGGTTAGTAGGTCAAGAGAGGTTCTCCTCTCCCTCTACTCTGCCCTACTGAGACTGCATCTGGAATATTGTGTCCACTTCTGGGCCTCTCAGTTCAAGATGGACCTCAGGGAACTGCTTGAAAGCGTGCAGCCCAGAACCACAAAGATACTGAAGGCAGTGAACATCTCCTGTGAGGCCAGGCTGAGGGAGCTGGGGCTGGCAGCTGGCAGCAGAGGAGCCTGAGGGCTGCCCTCAGTGCTGTGCTAAAGATGTGCAGGGCAGTGTCAGGAGGACGCAGCCAGGCTGTGCTCAGGGGTGGCCAAGGGCAGCACAAGGGGCACTGGGGGCAAGCTGGAGCAGAGGAGGTGCCACAGGAACAGGAGGGGAAACGTTTTCCCTGTGAGGGTGTCAGAGGCCTGGAGTAGGCTGCCCAGAGAGGTTGTGGAGTCTCCTTCTCTGCAGACATTCAAAATCCAGCTGGATGTGTTGCTGTGTGCCCTGCCCTGGGTACTCCTGCTCTGGCAGGGGGCTTGGACTGGATGATTTTTTGAGGTCGCTTCCAACCCCTATACATTCTGTGATTCTGTGACTTAGTGTCTGCAAGGTTTAAGCAAATTGTCTCAGATGACATTTTGTGAAGCCTCTGTGTACACAAAAAGCTTTTAAAAGAACCTGTTTGTTCTTCATGCTTTTTACACAGGGATCCTTACCCTGACATGTTTTCTTCCACAGCACCTTGCAGCTAACACTCCTGTAGATACAGCTCTGGGTAACACCTACCTTTGTCACGCTGGCACTGTGTCTTTCAGCAGCACTCACTTGTAAGGCACTAGAGTTCCAAGTTGTTGCCTGCAGGATTATTGCTCTCTGCCTGCCTTTTCTTTGCTAGGTTCTACTTTCTGCTTCTAGGTAGAAACTGCTTCTTGATGTCCTCTCTTTCAGACCACTCTTATGATTTTATGAATATCTCTGCACTCTAATCACAGAATCATAGAATGGTCTGGGTTGGAAGGCACCTCCAAGGGTCACCTAGTTCAACCCCGCTACAGTTAGCAGGGACATCCTCCACTACATCATAGAATGGCTTAGATTGGAAGGGACCTTAAGAGATCATCTACTCCAAGCTCCCCACCATGGGCAAAGACACCAGGTTGCCTTGTCCAGCCTGGCCTTGCATATCTCCAGGGATGGGGACTCAGCTACCACCACCCTGCGCAACTTCTTGCAGTGTTGTGGCAGCCTCCTGGTGTAGAACTTGTTCCTCACAGCCAATCTCAAGCTGCTCTGCTCTCATTTCAAACCATTGCACTCTTCCTGTCCCTGCAGGCCTTTGCAAACAGTCCTTCTGCAGCCTGCTTGCAGCCCCTTCAGGTCCTGGCAGGCTGCTCTGAAGTCTGCCTGGAGCCTTCTCTTCTCCAGGCTGAACTTTCCCAGCTCCCTCAGCCTGTCCTTGTAGTAGAGGTGCTCCAACACCCTGATATCTTTTTATGGCCCTCCTCTGGGTCATCAGGTCCATGTCCTTCCTGCATTGAGGGCTCCAGATTTAGATGCAGTACTCCAGGTGAGGTCTTCCAAGAGCAGATTTTGTAATTCTCTGTCCCTGTCCATTTTGTGTCTCCCCAGAACAAAATGGGAGGTTCTGTCTTCCCTTATCTCTCCCAATAAGCAGAAGGAAAGGCTGTCAGAGTGATGCTAGCAGCAGAATCATGGAAAACTAGAAGTGAGTAGATTCAGATTGGATGTTAGGAGGAAGTTCTTCAGCATGAGAGTGATGAGAGCCTGGAAGGGGTTGCCCAGGGAGGTGGTGGAAACCTCATCCCTGGAGGTGTTTAAGGCCAGGCTGGATGAGGCTGTGGCCAGCCTGATCTAGTGTGAGGTGTCCCTGCCCATGGCAGGGGCGTTGGAACTGGCTGATCCTTGTGGTCCTTTCCAACACTAATTATTCTGTGATTATGTGAAACAGAGGAAAAGCTGACAGGGAAATATCCAGAGGAGTGGAGAGATCATGACTGCATGAGTGAGGATGCAGAAAGCTTTGGTATGGATCCAGACCTTGCTCTCTTATGGCACTGCTACCACCTAGCACCAAGTGCTACATATCCAGGTCCTGAGGATGCTCCCAGTGCCGGCAGCACAGATAAAGCTTTTGTGCCTGTCAGCGGCTGTGAGGGAACAGTTTGGAGCTGTCTCCGTAAAATGGCTCTGAGCAATCTGATCTACTGTGAAGTGCCCCTGCCCATGGCGGGGGGTTGGGACTAGGTGATCCTTGGGGTCCCTGCCAGTCCTGACAATTGCACGATCGCTGCTCTTGGGTTCCCGGCTTTGTGGCGCCCTGAGGGGAGCCAGGAGAGCTATGCCGCAGCAGTGCCGCCAGGCGGCAGTGCAGCCCAGGCACGACTGCGCCCCTGTGCTGTACCCTGCAGCCTGTAGTGAACTCAGACCTCCTTTGAGTCCCAGCAGTGACTCAAGCCAGCTAAGCAGTAGGGCAGTGAAGGTTGCTTAGCTACTTGAGCATGTAATGTTAGGAGAATATTAAAAGAAGAAGCTAAAAAATACGCTGGTTACACTAACAAGGGTGTGACCGCTTGGTATTGCTTCCCCACTGCTGTCTGTGGTGTTTATTTCCTTCCCCCCCCCAGCACAAGAAGGGGCTGGTTTAGTACCTGATCTGTTGCCATTACCTCCCAGTCCCCTGGCTCCCTCGGGGCGAGGAGTGCCTAGTTTAGATTTGTCCTTCAGTAGCTCTGATGTTTATCTGGTTTTAAGGCTCCTAAATCTGAACGGGGTCAAACTTACACAAGCCTCCTCCCCACGCTCCCCACGCTTAGAGAGTCACAACTGTGCTGTCTGCAAAGCTGCTTGAACCTCTGCAAAATCCAAGGCAGTCCTGTGGTGAGGGTCATTGCCAAGGGTTAGGCCTGGGCCCGTTACTAAACAAGTGGCAGATGCTCTCTGTTAACCCCTGTCCTTTCTCAAAGGGAAAGAGAAGGGAAATAAAGGAGAGAGATTTTTGCATCAGAAAACAACCAACCAACCAACAACAAAGCAAACAAAAACCAAACAAAAAGACCCACCCCAGGACAAGACAGCTTTAATGAAAACATAAACACTAAAATTAAATATATGTAAATACATAGAAAACCAATTTTGAGCCCTGATGGCCCTAACAGCCCTGACGGCAATTAGTCACTATCACCACTGGTGCTGTGGGCAAGCACTAGGGAGGTCTCAGGCTGCACTCGGAGGCGGACAGGAGCCAGATTCAGAGGCTGGATGGAGGAACTGGATTCAGGTACACACAGATCAGAACTGAAGGCAGAGCAGAATCCTTCTCGGATAGTGGCCACTGTAGAGGAGCACATGGCCCTCATGCTTCTTCAGCTGTAGACTGCCCTTAACTTTAGAAAAGTGACTTAACTGAAAAGTAAAATCACTGAACAGAACTGGGTTTGTTCCAACTGAAACCAGGGCAATCACATATCACACCCTGAGGTGTATGTCATGACCACTCATAGAGTCATAGAGTCAAGCCAATTGGAAGAGACCTCCAAGCTAACCCAGCCCAACCTAGCACCCAGCCCTAGCCAATCAACCAGACCATGGCACTAAGTGCCCCAGCCAGGCTTTGCTTCAACACCTCCAGGCACAGCGACT
>VWZE01016562.1:336542-383546 GCA_013396675.1 Eubucco bourcierii | reverse complement strand
GGCCCAGAACTGGACACAGCACTCAAGGTGTGGCCTGAGCAGTGCTGAGTGCAGGGGCAGAATAACCTCCCTGGTGCTGCTGGCCACACTGTTCCTGATCCAGGCCAGGATGCCATTGGCTCTGCTGCCCACCTGGGCACACTGCTGGCTCATGTTCAGCTACTCTCTACCAGCACCCCCAGGTCCCTCTCTGCCTGGCTGCTCTGCAGCCCCTCTGTCCCCAACCTGTAGCACTGCTTGGGGTTGTTGTGGCCAAAGTGTGGAACCCTGCACTTAGCCTTGTTAAATCTCATTCCATTGGCCTCTGTCCCCCCATCCAGCCTGTCCAGGTCCCTCTGCAAAGTCCTTATACCCTCCAACAGATCCATACCTGCTCCTAACTTGGTGTCATCTGCAAACTTACACTCAATACCAGGCTCCTTTGAACTGAAGCTATTTTGCAATAAGCTGCATTAAATCTGACACCCAACCACCAGTGGTGTCCCCCAGGCTTCAGGGCTGGGGCCTGTCCTCTTTAATGTCTATAATAATGATCTGGATGAGGGGATTGAGTGCACCCACAGTGAGTCTGTAGATGGCACCAAGCTGAGTGTCTGTGTCCACCTGCTAGAGGGCAGGGAAGCTTTACAGTATGCCCTGGACAGGTGAGAGCCATGGGCCAAGGCTCATTGGATGAGGTTCAACAAGGCCAAGTGCCAGGTCCTGTAGCTGCGTGACAACAACCCCATAGGGAGCTACAGACTGGGAGATGTGTGATTGGAAAGGTGCAGCTTGGAGAGGGACCTGGGGGGATTGATGGACAAGGGAACATGAACCAGCAGTTCTCAGGTTGCCAAGGGCATCCTGGCTTGGGTTAGAAACAGGGTGGACAGCAGGGACAGGAGGGGATTGTCCCCCTGTGCTCAGCACTGCTGAGGCCACTCCTCCAGTGCTGTGCTCAACTCTGGGCCCCTCACTGCAGGAAGGACATTGAGGGGCTGCAGCCTGTCCAGAGAAGGGCAACGAGGCTGGAGAAGGGCCTGGAGCAGCTGGGGGTGAGGAGGGGCTGAGGGAGCTGGGGGTGTGCAGGCTGTAGAAGGGCAGAGCTCATTGGTCTCTGCAGCTCCCTGCAGGGAGGTTGGATTGAGGAGGGGGCAGCCTCTGCTGCTTGGTGCCAAGGGACAGGAGCAAAGGAAATGGTTCCCAGCTGCAGCAGAGGAGGTTCAGGCTGGATGCTAGGAAATATTTCTGCACTGGAAGGCTTCTCAACCCTTGGAATGGTCTGCCCAGGGCAGTGCTGGAGTTCCCATCCCTGGAGGTGTTCCACCAGCCTGTGGAGCTGGTGCTGAGGGACATGGTTTAGTGTTGACCCTGCAGTGTTAGTGGAAGGTTGGACTGGATGAGCTTGGAGTTCTCCTCTAACCAGACAGATTCTACGATTCTGGGATTGTCTCTGACAACCCTTTGTGGATTTGTGGTTGAACCCTTCCTTACCCTACTTTTGTGATGATCAAAGATCTCTTGTTTTAGCATGTGTGCATCTGGAGCCATGTGCAGAAAACTTGCAGATAATTACAGGGGAGGACGTTCTGCTTATGAAAGCAGACTAGACAAATAACATGACTAAGGCTGTTCTTTAGTTTGGCTTCCTGAGCTTTGATACTGAAACGTGGAGGACTCCCCTTTGCACCCTCACCCTTGCAGAAGTTCCTTTCTTCTGCCATGATTAAGAGTGTGCAACATTATCTTTGATCATGCAGCTGAGGCTTCTTGAACTGCATACAAATAGAATGGGGATTTGGGAGTTAGGGAGGGATTAAGGAAGAAAGCAGACTTCTGCTTCTCCACAAGGCAAAGAGTCTGACAGTTTTGTGTCCTTTTTTTTTGCGTGTGTGTGTAGTTGAGGATGGTTGGGAAGCATTTAAAGGTAAGGATTTGTTGAGGGAACTTGGCCAGCTCTCACCAACTGCTGTCACCTAAACATGACTTCCTGCTTGAAGAGAGTGAACCCCATATTACCACTTTGTCCCTAGGTTTTAAAATTGACATCTTTGTCAGAACCCAACTCAGTGTCAGCTGGCCTTGAGCATTCCAAGACAATGGCTAAAGCCTGTTCTTAATATTATTTTCTCATGAATATTAAATGGGATCTTCTTTGGCCAAAGGGCTGGAACTGCTCTGCTGTGAGGAGAGACTGAAGGAGTTTGGGCTCTGGAGTCTGGAGAGGAGGTGACCTTATTGTGGCCTTCCAGTATCTGAAGTGGCCTACAAGAAAGCTGGGGAGGAACTTTGCTGTCAGGTAGGGATAGAATGGGGGGGAATGGAACAAAACTGGAGGTGGGGAGATTCAGACTGGATGTTAGGAAGAAGTTGTTCAGCATGAGGGTGGTGAGAGCCTGGAAGGGGTTGCCCAGGGAGGTGGTGGAAACCTCATCCCTGGAGGTGTTTAAGGCCAGGCTGGATGAGGCTGTGGGCAGCCTGATCTAGTGTGAGGTGTCCCTGCCCATGGCAGGGGGTTGGAGCTGGATGATGCTTGTGGTCCTTTCCAACCCTGACTGATTCTATGGTTCTAACATTTTGACTGCATTACTGATTTACATTTGGATTTACATTTTGCTTGCACTACTGCCAGCCAGGCAAGCCCTGAAGAAAGTGCCCAAAGGCAGCACTAGCCCAAGGCTTCTCTAGTTTTGGGGGAGACTGAGTTGGCCAAGCAAAACTTGCAGCTGTATCCTGGGCCAAAGACAGCAATGGAGAAAACTGTAAAGCTATATGGAGCTGGGTTTGTGGCTGCCAAGGCCTGGGTGGAGATGAAGAACATGGCACAAGATGACCTTCCTGAGTAGCACTGCTGTGCCATGGACTTCTCTGCCAGCAGCATCAACCAGCTTGACTTCTCAAGGCCCTGGCACAAGCAGAATAAGCAGCAGGGCCATGCTGATTTTGTTGCCTCTGACAGTCAACTGTCCTAGGCAATGGTTCTAGCTGACCCTACACAGAGATGGCTTTTTATTCCAGTTGTGTAGCTCCTTGTCTACAAACCCTGGGAGTCTTTGGCTGAAGGGTGAAAATGTGCTGCAGAGACTTGCAAAAATATTTGCTAAAGAGTAATTCACTAAACCCATGGGAGAAGGAGGAAGAGGGGAATGTCTCTTCAGAAAGCAGGTGGTAGATGCTAGGAAGGATTGCTCATGTGTCTGCTATCTTGATGAGAAGATTTACCACACTGGTTTTCAGATTATGTCTTCTCCAGATTCAATCAAAATCAATGAGAAGCTTCCTATTGATTTCTGAGTGTTTTCAGTCAAAGTGGTTGTGGACAAATTTCCAGTCCATCAATATGTGTGTATCTGCAGTCAAACACACAAGTCTGGAGTGCTTTGACATAAATCACAGAATCACAGGATTGTCAGGGTTGGAAGGGACCTCAAGGATCATCCAGCTCCAACTCCCCTGCCATGAGCAGGGACACCTCACACTAGATCAGGCTGCCCACAGCCTCATCCAGCCTGGCCTTAAACACCTCCAGGGATGAGGCTTCCACCCTGGGCAACCTGTGCCAGTGTCTCACCACAGTCATGCTGAAGAACTTCTTCCTAATGTCTAATCTAACTCTCCCCTCTTTTAGCTAGGATCCATTCCCCCCAGTCCTATCACTACCTTACAGCCTCAAAAGTCCCTCCCAAGCTTTCTTGTACCCCCTTTCAGATACCGGAAGGCCACAATAAGGTCTCCTCAGAGCCTTCTCTCCTGCAAACTGAACAACCTTAACTCTCTCAGCCTATGCTCGTAGGAGAGGAGCTCCAGCCCTCCATTAGACAATCTTAAATTTGTGTATTTTCTGTTGAGAGTTTGGAAGCATACAAGTAACTTCAGATGCACTTAAACAATGAATAAATATGAGGAAGAGTTCATGTTTGAGTACAAACTACTTCAAAGTGTTAATTTTACAGCGTCTGCCAAATAAGACAGGATTTGGTTTTGTTTGCCCTGCTTCAACAACTTTGGATTCTCACAAAATTTGTGTAACAATTATGTGTTGGATCTTTTTATTACATGGTACAGTGTCCCCTTGCTCAGCTTTTTCTTCAAGCAGTGTTCCCTCTTCCAAGCAGTGATTGTGGCCAGCAGGTCAAGAGAGGTGATTCTGCCACTTTACTCTGCTCTGGTGAGATCTCACCTGCAGTGCTGCATCCATCTCTGGAGCCGTCAACACATGAAGGACATGGACCTGGTGGAGCAGGTCCAGAGGAGGACCATGAAAAGATATGGGGGCTGGAGCACCTCTGGTACAAGGACAGGCTGAGGGACCTGGAGGTGTTCAGCCTGGAGGAGAGAAGGCTCCAGGGAGACCTAAAAGTAACCTTCCAGTACTTGAAGGGGCTACGAGGATGGAGAGAGACTGTTTGCAGAGGCCTGCAGTGAAAGAACAAGAGCAATGGCTTAAAGCTAGAGAAGAGCAGATATAGAATGGATGTGAGGAACAAGTTCTGCTCCATGAGGGTGCTGCAACACTGCAAACAGGTTGCCCAGAGTGATGGTTTGCATCACAATCCTGAAGATATTCAAAGTGAGGCTGGACAGGGCACTGGGCAACCTGATCTAGTTGAGGATGTCCCTGCTGACTGCAGAGGAGGTTGGACTAGATGAGCTTTGGAGGTCCCTTCCAACCCAACCCATTCTATGGTTCTCGTATATCCTTTGGCACCTAGACTCCAGTATTATCTTGCTGGTGCCATATAATGCAGCTGATGGCAGATTTGCTTTCCCAGTTGAAACCTCAACAATCATTCATTTGGTTTAAATTATATTTGTTGGAACATTTCCCATTTTCTTTGCAGGTGGCTGGGTTTTTCCTGCTCAAACAAAGCTAATACTGCAAAGTGAGTCAACTTCTTTCATTCACACAGCAGCCAAATAAAACAAACTTGTAAAATACTACTAGCCCATTTGCCAGCTTGGTGAGGTGAGGAACTGTGTGAGTTGGACAGAGTGGGTTCAGGCAAGGAAAATTCAGCAGCATGATGTTAATTTTCATAGAATCACAGAATGGTTTAGGTTGGGAGGGACCTCAAAAATCATCCAATTCAAACCACCCTGCCATAGGCAGGGACACCTCCCACTAGAACAGGTTGATCAAGGCTTCATCCAAACAGGTCCTGAACACCTCCCTGGGCAACCTGTGCCGGTGTCTCACCACCCTCACTTGAAAGAACTTCTTCCTAACATCCGGTTTCAGTCTCCCCTCTGCCAGTTTAAACCCATTCCTCCTCTTCCTGTCATTACAAGACCTTGTCAGTAGTCCCTTCCCAGCCCTCCTGCAGCCCCCTTCAGATCCTGGAAGGCCACTCCAAGGTCTCCTGGAAGCCTTCTCCGCTCCAGGCTGCAGTACCCCAACTCTCTCAACCTGTCTTCATAGGAGAGCTGCTGCAGCCCTCTGAGCATCTTTGTGGACTACTCCAAAAGTTCCATGTCCTTCTTGTGTTGGGGGCTCCAGAACTACACACAGGATTCCAGGTGGGGTCTCAGGAGAGCAGAGTAAAGAGGCAGAATCTCCTCCCTTGACCTGCTCACATCAATTTGGTTCAATCTGCTGTGAAATGGGTTCATTTTTCCAACATTCATTTTTTTCAGTGAGAACAGACCAGCAGGCTGAGCATCTGACTTCCACCAAGAGTAGAGTCCACATTGTTAAGATGAGCAGAATGGCTGGATAGATATTTCTTCACATGAGTTTTGTATGCATTTTATTTTCTACAGCATTTAACTCTGTGAAGGTTTGGGAGTTCCCTGCCCCTCACACTTTGTAAAATGACCCAGACTAGAACTCAGCCAGCTGGAAGTTAAGGGCTGAAACTCTATTTACAACTCAGCACAATGTACAAGCAGAGATACACACTATAGACAGAATAGTTACAGACATAGACAAGTTAAAGGGAATACAGCAACACAACTCCCCTCCCAGAGATCAGAGACCCCAGGAGGGGCTCCCAACCACCCTTCCACCTTCTCCCCACCCCTGTACCTCACCCCAAGGTTTGCCTTACGTGCAAGGTAAATTAGGAGGATTGGCCAAGGGGGTTAGAAGAAAAGTGGTTAATGAGGATTAATCAGCAGAGGAGCCAGAGCCAGAAGCTGCTAGACCACCCGAGCTGCTTTCTCAGCAAGAAAAAAGACAGAGACTGACTTATCTATATATTTTGGTTATTGTTCCCAAACAATTCTTCAGCAAGCCTATGAGTGAAGTAGACATCACCATGTTTTTCCTTTCACAACCTAGAGTGTAATTGTCTCTATTAAAATATTCTAATTAGCCTCAAACCAGCACAAACCCCTTAAGACATTTTAAGCCATTATAATTGCAACACATAGAGAATAAATCTTAAGAAGAGCGATGAAAGGAGCTGGGGATGCTTAGTTTGAAAAAGAGGAGGCTGAGGGGAGACCTCAAGGCTGTCTACAGCTGCCTGAAAGGAGATTGTGGAGAGGTTGGTGCTGGTCTCTGCTCACAGGTAGACAGTGATAGAACAAGAGGGAATGGCCTCAAGCGGGTAGGTTTAGACTGGATATAAGGAAACCCAGCAAGACCACTTTTTCCCAACAAGAGTGGTCAGGGACTGGAATGAGCTGCCCAGGGAGGTGGTGGAGTCACCAACCCTGGAGGTGTTTAAGGGTCATTTGGATGTGGTACTTGGGTGTATGGTTTAGGGTGCACCTTATGTAGTAAAGTTAATGGTTGGACTTGGTGATCCTGAGGGGGTTTTCCAACTGGAATGTCTCTGTGATTCTGTGATTCAAATATTTAGCTCAGCCAATGCTTTAAAGAACTTGAAAGTTTATGTTGGAAAAGAAAAAAATAGTTGAGTAAGCCTATTTCACCACACATAAGTTTCCAATACTCACATTCATCCTGAGAGAGATTTAACAGGGAAAAAACTCAGTGATGGTAATCATGGCTGTGAGAAATGGGCAACAATGAAACCAAGGAATGCACAATGTTAGTGTATTGTTGGTCCCTGTTTTTCACTTGGGCTGGTTATTGAAATGTGTCCAGTTTTGGTGTCCCCAGAGATGTTGGAACAAGTCATGAGAGCCACAGAAATGATCAAGGACTGGAACACTTCTGCTGTGAGGACAGGCTGAGGGAGCTGGGGGTGTGCAACCTGCAGAGGAGAAGACTCCAGGGGCACCTCAGTACTGCCTGCCAAGAGCTGAAGGGATCCTGCAGGAAGGCTGCAGAGGGACTTCTGCCTAGGGGGGTTTGCAGACAGGCCAAGGGGGGATGGTTTGGAGCTGAGGCAGAGCAGGGTTAGAGTGGAGCTGAGGAAGTTGTTGAGTGTGAGGGTGCTGAGAGTGTGGCACAGACTGCCCAGAGAGGCTGTGGCTGCCTCCTTGCTGGGGGTGTTGCAGGCCAGGCTGGACGAGGCCTTGAGGAACTGAGTGTAGCTGAGAGGTGTCCCTGGGCATGGTGGGGAGGTTGGAGCAGATGAGCTCTGAGGTCCCTCCCAAGAGGAACCAGTCCATGATTCTCCTAACTATATCACAGAGGATCATGACAGGATGGCCACTGACCACTTGAAAAACTGGTAAGGACAAGAAAGATATAAATTGTAAGAGAACACATCTGAATGGCTGGAAAGCTGTTTGAGAGAAGTGACCCAGCTGGCTGATCCTAAGTGATGTAAATGCTGTAGATTTCCAGCATGGATTTTTTTTTTTTTTTTTTTTTTTTTTTTTTTTTTTTTTTTTTTTAATAGCTGTTCTAGGAGAATTGTAGCTAAAGGAGCAGATCAGAGAACAGAAAAAAAGGAAATATGAGCCACTGTGAGTTTTCCTGTTATTTTTCCAAACACATACACTTGCTCATCTGAAGAGCAACCCATTTGATCTTCACGCTTCTTTCCGCTTGTGCAGCAGAAGAAAGGCCAGAGCAGAAAATGGCAGAGCTTTGGGGTTGTGTTTGCAGCTGCTTTGCCCTAGACTGGGCAACTGATTAGATTCTGCACTTGCTAAGTGAAGTAGTTATACAGACTCTTGTAGTCTGAAGTTTGCTTCTTAGCCATATGTTAAAGAATGTCCAAAGGCATAAATTATTCCAGGAAGAGAATGGAATAAAATGCTCAGCAGCTGGCCTCTGGATTGACTTTTCCTGGACAGTAGACAGGAATAACTTCTTCATTTCTCCCAGCACATGGAGCCTTGATTCAGCCATGCCTCTGCTTGCCTGTGCCAGCAAAAGACATTTCAGTAGAAAGACCAAAACATGCTACAGGGAACAGTGTGCCTTGGATCAGCCTAAAAGTGCTGTCCTCCTGTCACAAGTGTAATTAATGTCCTGACCAGTATAATTAATGAAACCCCCACCATGACACTGAAGTAAGCACTCGAAGCTATTACTGTAGCATTTGATATTAGAGACTTCATTTAATGATTTTTTAAAAGATTAATTATAAGCCCTATGAAAATCAGGGTGAGACACTGTCACCCTCTGAGACTCAGTCATGCTTAGATCAAGGCTACTTAACAGCTTCGTGTTATGGGTGCCAGCTTGGGGGACATCTGCTGTCCATTTGTGCTGCTCTCTCAAGCCCATGAGATGGGTTTACAGCTCATCAAAGACAGGGCCCAGGCATGTGCAATCACGGGAGGGTAACTTCGAACTGTTGGAGGCTAAGTAAAAGCACTTCATGAGCTGCCAGAGGCCTTTTCTCATCTAGAATGTTGCTCTCTGTTACTGTTTCTTACCAGGCCTAATTTTGCAAGGTCGTTATTCCTTCCAGAGCTGGAAAACTACTGTAATGGAGTGGGTGAGCACTTAAGGAGGAGAGTTTTCTGTTAACAGGACTCTCATCCATTGCAGCAGGGGAGATGTTTAAGTCCCCTAACCATCTAATATGAATCTGTGAGAAATCTAACCATCAGGACCTCAAAATGAGAATTTCCAACAATGTTTCTTTAAAATTCATTATTAAAAGGGCATTGACAGTGTCCAGTTTTGGGATCTCTGTGTCCAGTTTTGGATTCCCCAGTTCAGGAGAGACAGGCACCTGCTGGAGTGAGTCCAATGGAGAGCCACATGGATGATTGTGGGAGTTGACCATCTCCCATATGGAGAGAGACTGAGAGCCCTGGGGCTGTTTAGTCTGGAGAAGAGAAGACTGAGAGGAGATCTGAGCAATGTCTATGAATAACTGAGGGGTGGGTGTCAAGTGGAGGGGGCCAAGCTCTTTTGGGTGGTGCACAGCAATAAGCCAAGGAGCAATGGCTACAGACTGGAACAGAGAAGGTTTCAGCTCAGCATGAGGAGAATCTTCTTTAGAGTGAGGGTGCCAGAGCCCTGGAGCAGGCTGCCCAGAGAGGTTGTGGAGTCTCCTTCTCTGAGGACTTTCCAACCCCACCTGGATGCATTCCTGTGTGGACTACTCTAGGGGCTCCTGCTTTCACAGGAGGGTTGGACTGGATGATCTGTGGTGGTGGTCCCTTCCAACCTCTAACATTCTGTGATTCTGTGAACAAAGGATTGCAGCCTCCTCTTGCATGTACAAAGTTACATCATTGTCAGTGGGAGGTTGATATGCAAGCCCTGAAGGCATCTTGAAGAACCTCTAGGCAGCCAGTTAATTAGGTTCTTAATGTATATGAAGACTTGCTGTTGTCAGACTGAAATCTGAAACAATTAAAAGCTATATAAAACTATTCAGGCTTGTTTCAGAATCCCATAATGGGTGTGCAAGCAGTCCCTGTGCAATTAAGGATGTAATTATACTAATTTGACTAGTTCTATAAGGCATGGTCACTTAGGTGAGTAAGAGGAGCAGATCTGAATCTGTGTATTTCAGAGACTGGGAGCAACCTCAGATGGTAACGAGAAGTGATCTGGAGATTTCTGACTTTTTTGGATGTATTTGCTCAGAGCATTTTCATATCTATCAAAACTTATGTCAGGGAAATGCTTTGGGACTTCACTGGTAGAAATATGTCTTATGAAATTGCATGCAGGTAATAGTAGAATGGTCTGGGCTGGAAGAGACCTCCAAAGGTCATCCAGTCCAACCCTGCTGCAGTCAGCAGGGACATCCTCCACTAGAGCAGGTTGCTCAGAGACTAGTCCAGCCTCACAGAATCACAGAATCATGAAGGTTGGCAAAGCCCCTCAGGGTCACCGCGTCCAACCTAGAACCCTACTCTACAAGATTCACCTTAAACCATAGCCCCAAGCACCACATCCAAGCCACCCTGAAACACATCCAGGCTGGGGGACTCCACCACCTCCTTGGGCAGCTCATTCCAGTCCCTGACCACTCTCTCCATGAAAAACTTTTTCCTAACATCCACTCTAAACCTACCCGGTCTCAGCTTGAGGCCATTCCCCCTTATTCTTCCTCCAATTACCTGTGAGCACTGACCAGCAGCAGCCTCTCCACAATGGCCCTTCACCTTGAACATCTCCAGGGATGGTTCCTCAACCACCACCCTGGGCAACCTGTTGCAGCAGCCTTCTGGTGCAGAACTTGTTCCTCACAGCCATTCTCAATCTGCTCTGCTCTTATTTCAAACCATTGCCCTCGTCCTGTTCCCTGCAGACCTTCACAAACAGTCCCTCTGCAGCCTTCTTACAGCCCCTTGAGGTCCCGGCAGGCAGCTTTTAGGTCTGCCTGGAGCCTTCTCTCCTCCAGGCTGAACTTACCCAGCTCCCCCAGCCTGTCCTCACAGCAGAGGTGCTCCAGCCCCTTGCTGAAGCCCTCCTCTGGACTTTGTCCATCAGGTCCATGTCTCTTTTGTTTTGGGGGCTCCAGAGCTGAATGCAGTCCTTGAGGCGAGGTCTCCCCTGAGCAGAGTTGAGTGGCAGAATCACCTCTCTCGACCTGCTGGCCACGCTTCTTTTTGAACAGCACATCTTGATTTCTTTTGCTCCCTCAAATGGAGTTCCATTATGAATAATTTAGCAAAATCCAGGCTTTGAGTAGATCATTGAGAAAGGATCTTCCGTGAGGGAAAATCAGCAGAATCAGACAGAAGTGCTGAGCTGGTGTTAAGCAATCTATATAGCGGAAGAAATTCAAATGTGCTACCACAATTCTCTATCTTGCTAATTTGACCCAGCCTGGACGTTTTTGCATAGCAGCTGTGCTTTATTTCTTTAAAGGTCATTTAGATGTGATGCTGCTTAGCAATAAGGTTTAGTGGCAAACTTCCTAGAATAAGGTTAATAATTGGACCTGATGATCAAAGAATCACAGAACCTTAGAGGTTTGAAGGCACCTCCAGAGATCTTCCAGTCTAACCCCCTTGCCAAGCATGATCACCTAGGGATCTGGAGGGTCTTTTCCAACCTGATTCTATGACTGAACTAAGGTAATCTTGGTTCCTTGGACTTCTGTACATTGCCTTTGAAAGAGTCTCTCCTCCATATAGTCAAGGGCAAGAGTCTACATTTACTCCTGACTATTATATTTATTTTGTACATTGCATCAGAGACATTCTTGAAGCACATTTTGCAACATTCAAGTTTCCCTCCTTGAAATAAATAGATTGAATCACTGTTAGTGCAGTAACTCTGGTTTGACATCTAAACCTGCTTCTTGCAGCTACTGCTTTGTGAGATAGTCATCATGGTCATGGAGGGCCAGGGAGCAAGAGATAAAAATAGGTGTGGTTCATTGCTTTCTTTGCATGCTTTTTTTTGCATGTGAGAAAGCTGTAGGACCAGCAGTTTTTAACTGAGGGTTGCACTCTTTCCAAATATCTTTGCATTTCCAGCCTTTGGTAGGTATTAAATATGGAAATCAGAGTGGAGATCTCTGGCTTGCCAGTCAAATTAGCCCAAATCCTGCAAATACTTTTGCAGAGGTCTAACTTTACATCCATGAATCACGGAATCATAGAATCATGGAATGGTCTGGATTGGAAAGGACCTCCAAAGCTCATGCAGTCCAACCCCCTCTGCACTCAACAGGGACATCCTCCACTAGAGCAGGTTGCCCAGAGCCCTGTCAAGCCTCACTTTGAGTATCTCCAGGGATGTGGCCTCAACCACCTCCCTGGACAACCTGTTGCAGTGTTCCAGCACCTTCATGGTGCAGAACTTGTTCCTAACATCCAATTTCGAAGTGCTCTGCTCTCATTTCAAACCATTACCCCTCATCCTATTACTCCAGACCTTTCTAAAACAGTCTCTGCAGCCTTCTTGTAGCCCCCTTCAGGTACTGAAAGGCTGCTCCTCGGTCTCCCCAGAGCCTCCTTTTCTCCTGGCTGAACAATATCCCTCAACCAATCCCATCACAGAGGTTTTAATAAAATCAAAAATATGTTTAGTGACTGCACAATTGAAGGGATGGAAGGAGGCAGGATGAAAGGAAAAGCTAAATTGGTTCAGTCCCTTTCATTGTGTAATTTACAAATGGGATTGGAGGGAGCTTTCATCTCCCATGTGGCCTAATTAGCAACAGGATGAATTTCATCAACACCTCCAAGAGGTCCTATTTCTTCTGCATATGTGAATTGGCAGAAGCTAATGTGCCCTAAGGAGCCCCTAACCTTTGGCCTTCTTGTCTGAACAACTTGAGAGCTCACATGGAGTTGTGATTTAGTGTTCCCTCTCGGGACACAGCTGATCTACGCGAGAGCCAACTCTTCTTTTGAGCAGGGAACACCCTGCCTCTTCGAGCAGGCGTACAAGACCTGGTACAGGATGGACTGGATTCCTGTGAGCAGAACAGGGGGGATATTGGATACTTGGGAGTTTGTGAAACGCTTGGAGTCCAGACCTTTTCAGCACTTCCTAGGAGCAAAGGAATCTGGAAAATGAATGTCAGGCTTCAGAAGTACTTAGTGTTCTGCAACTCCACTTCTTGCAAATTTTGCACTTTGGGGCGCTGACATCAAAGCCTTGCGAAGGGTTTCAGCGATTCATAGAATGATTTAGGTTGGAAAAGACCTTGAGGATCATCCAGTTCCAATCCCCCTGCCATGGACAAGAACACCTCCCACTAGCCCAGGCTGGTCAAGGCCTCATCCGGCCTGGCCTTGTACACCTCCAGGGAGGAGGCATCTGTGACCTCCCTGGGCCACCTGTGCCAGTGTCTCACTGCACTCACCTCAACGTGAGGAGAAACGTGAGGGTGATGGGTTTAGTCTGGACAAGAGAAGGCTCAGAGGGGATCTGGTTAATGTCTATCAATATCTGAGAGGTGGGTGTCAAGTGGAGGGGGCCAAACTCTTTTCAGTGGTCAGCAGCAATAAGCCAAGGAGCAGTGGATACAAACTGGAACAGAGAAGGTTTCAGATCAACAGGAGGAGAAACTTCTTTAGAGTGAGAGTGCCAGAGCCCTGGAGCAGGCTGCCCAGAGAGGTTGTGAAGTCTCCTTCTGTGGAAACTTTCCAAACCCCCCTGAATGTGTTCCTGTGTACCCTGCCCTGGGTGCTCCTGCTCTGGCAAGGGGGTTGGACTGGATGATCTCTGGAGGCCCCTTCCAACCCCTAGTATTCTGTGATTGTGTGGTTATTCTCTACTCTCCAACATTCTGTATTGCCTCCATATATTGCAAGGGAGAAGACAAAGTCATTTCATTTTCTGAGGAAGTGTTCTGCCCAAAAGTGTTGATGAATCATAGTTTCTTAGGGTGGCCCTTGTGAACCTGCCTGAAAATGTTCATGAGATTACTGTGGTTGCAACTTGCCCAGTAGTGGTAGGCTAAAAATAAGTTTCACAGTTGTGAAGATTTATAGATATGTGAAAATATCATTTTGAGGAGTCAGATCAAACAAGTTAGTTTAAACTCAGAACTAAAAAGAACCTTCAAGTACATGAAGGGGCCTGCAAGAAGAATGGAGTGAGCCTGTTTACAGGTCTGTAGTGATAGGATGAGGGGCAGTTGTTTGAAATGAGAGAAGAGGAGATTTAGAGGAATAGGTTTTGCACCATGAGGGTGCTGCGACACTGCAGGAGGTTGCCCAGAGAGGGAGTTGAGGCTCCATCCCTGGAAATATTCAAGGTGAGGCTGGACAAGGCTCTGAGCAACCTGCTCTAGTGGAGGATGCCCCTGATGACTGTTAAGGGGATTGGACTGAATGCCCTTTGGAGGTCACTTCCAACCCAGAATTCTGTGATTCTATGGTTCTGTCCTCAGTGTGTCTATGGGGCACACAAGCTGCCAACAGAACAAAGTGAGGCTCCACAGGACTCCTTTGTTGGGACATATCTCAGTTCCTGGTACAATTGCAAGGTGATTTACATCCAGACAGGATTCCTACACTGTGAGAAGGAGAGTTCAGATGCATCTGACAGGTGAGGCTCAACAAGGCTCTGCTCTGGTTGAGGATGCCCCTTCACATTGCAGAGGGGGTTGGACTGAATGAGCTTTGGAGGTCCCTTCCAACCTAGACCGTTCTATGCTTCTATGAGTCTATGATTCTATTTAGTGACCAGTTTCATTCCAGCTTTGGTATCTCACATAAACCTTTCATTAATCCTTCCCTAAATCTGAACGTTAAGGGAGCAAAATAGATTTTTCTCATGTGGTTTTATTTTGAGGAAACTATGGCTTAGTTTTAAAGACATTAACAATAAATGTCTTCAAGGAAAGTTTGAGGGAAAGTAACACTAAATCATATTCCAAACATCAATTCCAAGACAGAGCCATTATTAAAATTCTATTTTTACTGTGTTGGATTTATTAGGACAAATGTGGCACATTGCAGTCAAGGTCAACAGCCTGTGGTTGGAGTTGTAAATTTCTTTTTTTAAAGCAGATGATGTAGTATCTGGGATGCAAAATGTACTGTCATTCTCTTCCCAGGGAAAAAAAAAAAAAATGTCCAAAGTAGCTCTGCCTGCACAGAGAATTACACTGATGTAAAAATAACCTACCCTAAGGTTTCATCTGGTTGCTAATTTATGAACTTGGGCAGTGTAATGTTGCTTTAAAATACTAAACCAAAATTTCCTACAACTCCTTCCACAGACTGGGAACCTCCAATGCATTATGTTAGCAATTTATTTAATTGCAGTCGTTACTGTGAACTGCTGTTAGAGACACAGTTCAGTTTTGCTTTTCCTCAAACCTGCTTTTGTAATGACTTCAAAGTGAATCATAACTCTGCCCCTAAAAATGCATAACAGAATATCTTTGATTCTTTACCAATCGAGATCTAAAGTTCCATAGATTCATAGGATGGCTTAGGTTGGAAGAGACCTCGAAGATCATCCAGTTCCAACCCCCCCTGCCATGGACAGAGACACCTTCCACCAGCCCAGGTTGCTCAAGATTTCATCCAGCCTGGCTTTGAACACCTCCAGGGAAGTTGTGGATCACAGATTCTGTGCTCCACAACCTCCCTGGGCAACCTGTGCAGTGTACCACTACCCTCACTGCAAGGAACTTCTTCCTCATCTCCAGTCTCAATCTGCCCTCCTCAAACTTCAGTCCATTCCCTCTCATCCTATCACTCCCAGCCCTTGTGAAAAGCCTCTTCCTGACTTTCTTATAGCTCCCTTCAGTTCCTTGCAGGCTGCTCGAAGATCTTCCTGGAACCTTCTCTTCTCCAGGCTGAACAGCCCCAGCTCTCTCAGCCTGTCCCTATAGGGGAGGTTCTGCAGCCCTCTGAGCATCTTTGTGACCTCCTCTGGAGCTGCTCCAGCAGCCCCAAGTGCCCCCCTATGCTGGAGACACCAGAACTGGAGGCAGTGCTGTAGTGGTGGGCTCATGAGACCAAGGCAGTTTTCCATACATCATGAGCTGGAGCGTTTTGCCCAGGAAAAGGCTTCAGCCTTCTCCATCTGCAGGAGTGCAATTCCCAGAGCTGTTAGAATTTCTTCAGAGCAATGTTGTGTTTCTGCAAGGCAGAATGAGCCTTGGTTTGCACAGCCTGTGTTATTCTGTTGTGCACCAAACTGAATTTCAACTTTTTCAAGAGTTGTTAACCTTCATAGTTTTCCAAGGGACACACACATCCCTGGGTAGTGAATTGATATTAGAATACAGTGAGTTTGGGGCTCAGTCCCAAACAGTCCCATTTTGAAGGCCTTTCTGAAGCTTAACATATGATAGAGTCATAGAATCACAGAATCAGTCAGGGTTGGAAGGGACCACAAGGATCATCCAGCTCCAACCTCCCTGCCATGGGCAGGGACACCTCACACTAGATCAGGCTACCCACAGCCTCATCCAGCCTGGCCTTAAACACCTCCAGGGATGAGGCTTCCACCACCTTCCTGGGCGACCGCTTCCAGGCTCTCACCACCCTCATGCTGAACAACTTCTTCCTAATGTCCAGGCTTAATCTCCCCATTTCCAGCTTTGCTCCATTTCCCTCCTCTGCCCAGTCCTATCACTGCCTGACAGCCTAAAAAAACCCTCCCAGCTTTCTTGTAGGCCACTTCAGATACTGCAAGGTCACAATAAGGTCACCTGGGAACCTTCTCCTCTCCAGACTGCAGAGCCCCAACTCCCTCAGCCTCTCCTCAGGGATTTGTGTGAAAACCACTGCACCAAACTCTTACAGGAAATAGCTGCCAGCTTACACTATGACAGAGATCTCTCTCTATTCTGCAGGGCTCAAAGGAACCTCAGCCTCAGCCCTTTCCCTTTCTCCTCCTGCAGGACTGTTGGAAGAGCAGGACTCCCAGTCCATCACAAAGAAAGCAGAACTAAGATAGATGCAAATTAAAAATATACACAGAGGAAGGAGAAATCAGATTGCAGGCAGCTTGTTGTTTGCAGTCTCAGAGCAGGACACACCATTTGAGAGTGATTTCCAAAGCAGTGTGCTTCCTCTTCAGCACAGGCATTGACTCACCCTGAGGAATGTATTCCGTTACAGCCTTGCTGGCTTGCACCATAACTTCACGTAGAACCAGTTAGTTGCTGTGGTGACAGCAACCAACAAACATGAAATAAAGTAAATGAGCTCTTTCAGGACTGGTCAGAGCAGTTTAATGACAGCATCCAAGCTTAAAGCTTGCTTGTTCTCTTTTAAAAGGAGACTAAACATCTAATATGGTCCTAAAACCATTTGTATCTCAGTCTGTAGAGGCTGTTGCAGTTGTAAAGGCTGTAATCTCTAGCCATTATTTCAGGCAAATCTGGAGTTTATCTCCATAATAACAAACTGAACCATAGTTAAACTTGGGGAAACCCTGCTGTATTGTGGAGAGGCAGCTAAGGACAGAAAGAAAAAATGTTGATGCAGATAATAAAGATAGGGACAAAAATGATACTGAAGATACTGATACTGAAGATAGAAACAAAAATTGTTGGTGCAGATGATAAAGATAGGAACAAAAGTTGTTGGTGCTGACAGTGAAGATAGGAACAAAAATTGTTGGTGTCAATAGTGAAGATAGAAGCAAAAAATGTTGGTGCTGATGGTGAAGATAGGAACAAAAATTGTTGGTGCTGGTAGTGAAGACCACAAAAAGTGAGACCCCCTTGTAGACCCCCTTCAGGTACTGGGAGGTCATTATTAGGTCTTCCTACAGCCTTCTCCTCTCTGGGCTGAACATCCCCAGCCCCCTCAGCCTTACATCAGATCCATCTGCTAGGAAACTCGGTGCATGTACAAATCCATGTGGTTAAAGCAGGTTTGCTGTGGCATGATGGAGTTAGACATATATGTGCCTGCAAGGACCTATATTTGTATGCGTGTGGGGTGCCTGTGGATTTCATTACTACTCTTATTATTACAGGTAATTTTCATCCCATTACTTTTATTGCTATATTTGTTAATTCACCATGTAACCTCCAGAGGCTTTATTAAAGTTGGCAGGATCAGCATAAGGGCTGTTGTGATGTCTAGACAAAAGGAATTAAAGCCACAGCAGAAATACTGACTCAATATTTCCCTTCTGTGGGAAGTTTCTGTCTCACTCTTACAAGCCCTTTAATGTAATGTTATTAAGGATTTAATGTAAAAACCAATGTGTGCTTTAATGGAATTAGTGTAAGCTTTTGCCATGTATTTACAGTTGGCTGGGCAGAAGTTCCCTGCCTAATATCAAAGGCAATTTAATGTTGTGGGTTTGAAATTAAAACAGCAATATTGAGTCTCTAGTACAAACTCAACCCCAGAGCCTGTCAGTTAGACTGGAACTGTGGAAATCCAGCACTATTTTGGACAGCAGCAGGCAGAAAAAAGAAAAACAAACACTTGGGGTATCTCTGTGTGGGAATCAGAATGCAGGGAAGATCCAGGGATTCTAGGCCAGCATGATGAAAAACTTGTTTGAGTTCCCACCAAGCCATCAGATGAAACATCCTGCTGCGTTCTCTCATTGTAATGGCCACAAGAGAATTAATGGAAGGAGGCACTGACAGTTCTCTGTCCAAATTTGTGTTGTGATTTTCCTTCTCTCACAGCTACCAAGTGATTGACATTTAAGTGTCTTTGCAAAGTGGATCTGAGATTTGTGAATGAAGGCCAAGTCGGTCAGGAGATTGCAATAAGAAAGAGTTGAGACAGAAGAGGAAGGATCTAATAGGGCAAGGAAGTACAGAAGAATGTGAGATAGAAAAAGGAGATGTCAGATGATAAAGAGGTTTTGAAAAAGTTCCATACATATGGAGACTGATCTGAGTGAAACTGGTCTGAGTTGGAAGGAACCTTAAGGATCATTTCAGTTCCAAACCCTCTGCTATATGGGAATCACAGAATTACAGAATCACAGAATTAACCAGGCTGGAAAAGACCTCTAAGGTCATTGAGTCCAACCTATCACCTAACTCCTCTAATTAACTAACCCATGGCACTAAATCCCTCACCCAGTCTCCTCCTAAACACCTCCAGGGATGGAGATTCCACCACCTCCCCGGGCAGCCCATTCCAATGACAATCACTCTTTTGATGAAGAACTACTTCCTAACGTCAAGCCTGAACCTACCCTGGTGCAGTTTGAGACTGTGTCCTCTTGTTCTGTCCCTGGGTGCCTGGCAGAAGAGACCAACCCCACCTGGCCACAACCTCATTTTGGGTGAAAAGACATCTTCCACTAGGTCAGGTTGCTCAAAGCTCCATCCAAGCTGGCCTCGAACACTTCCAAGGAGCTCCTCTGGGCAGCCTGTTTTGGTGTCTCACTGCCCCCACAGTGAAGAATTTATTCTTAGTGTCTGATGTAAATCTCTTCCCTTTCTCTGCCATGTCACAGCCTGCTTCTGCCTACACCCAGACAGGATTTGGGTGACATCCTTGTCACCCAAATCCTGTCTGTTTCTGCCTCTTAGAAACATGTTGTTTCTGCCTCTTAGTTTTCCCTGTTACCACAACGAGCAGCTTTGCCTTGCCGGTTTTTGACTGCCACACCTTCCTCTGCTGACTAGGTGTACATCTTAAAATGTGAAGGCAGTGAGGAGAAAATTCAATATTACTTTGGTTTTGGAGATCTACTCAGCTTGATCTTTTCCAGCAAAGAATGTAGTCAAAAGCAGAAAGAGGAGTCAACTAAATACTGACGTTTTATTATCCAGATCTTGTGATAGAGGAAATATAAACAAAAAGAGTGATATAGAAGTGCTGAAAAGAAACAACATAGGGAAAGAACAAAATAGAGATAGAGATCATGAAGGAAGAGATGTGCTTTATGTATGCTCTGTTGTTTAAAAGTTTCAAGATGAGTTTCAGAAGGCTGGAAATGCTTTGTCCAAAAAGATAAAACTGCAGCATGACCCAGATTAGGAAAAGGCTTCCCCCCTGGCTTTGCTGGAAAGGAGAGTTGATAGCGGTTTGGAGGCTGTTGGACAGCCTGGAGCATGTGGCTTAAAATGATGTATTTTTTCTGGCCTTGGTTTTGGAGTTAGAGCCTGCATTGTCCTGTCAGCAAACCACAGAACACGTGGAGCTCAAAACAAAGCCACGAACCCATTGACAAGTGAAGCTACGTACAGGACTGCCCACTGTGCTTGTCTGGAGTGCAGTAAACTGCACCAAAAGTCTAGATTCTGCAGAATTTCCAGAGAAATCCACAAAACTCACCCATGTGTCAGTGTGGATTGTGACACATTTTGAAATGCATGAAATGAGGAAGAGAATACAAAAGTGTTCATATTAAATCATTCATGGACCACGATACTCTGGGGACTGAGCTGTTGGAGAGCAGTATAGGGGAAAGAGACCTGGGGGTGCTGGTGGGCAACAGGATGCTTATGAGCCAGCAGTGTGCTCTTGTGGCCAAGAAGGCCAAGGGCATCCTGGGCTGGGTTAGAAGGGCTGTGGTGAGTTGATGGAGAGAGATCCCCCTGCCTCTCTACTCTGCCCTGCTGAGGCTGCATCTGGAATGTTGTGTCCACTTCTGGGCTCCTCTGGTCAAAAGGGAACTCAAGAAGTGCTTGAAAGAGTCCAGATCAGAGGCACAGAGCTGCTGCAGGCAGAGAACATCTCCTGTGAGGCCAGGCTGAGGGAGCTGGGGCTGGCAGCTGGCAGCAGAGGAGCCTGAGGGCTGCCCTCAGTGCTGTGCTAAAGATGTGCAGGGCAGTGTCAGGAGGACGCAGCCAGGCTGTGCTCAGGGGTGGCCAAGGGCAGCACAAGGGGCACTGGGGGCAAGCTGGAGCAGAGGAGGGGCCGGGGGAACAGGAGGGGAAGCTTTTTGCCTGTGAGGGTGTCAGAGGCCTGGAGCAGGCTGCCCAGAGAGGCTGTGGAGTCTCCTTCTCAGCAGACATTGCAAACCCCTCCCTGTTCTTGTGCACCCTGCCCTGGATGCTGCTTCTCTGGCAGGGAGATTGGACTGGATGAGCTTTGGAGGTCACTTCCATCCCATACTACTCTATACATGGGTATAGGTACACATGGAGACACAGAATTATCCGTTCTTAGCTGTGCTTTTGTTCTAAAACACAGCTGTAGATGTTTTAATATTACAGGAATGAGTCACCAGCACGGTGGTGCCTTTAAATGGGATTCCAGCTAGCACTGACTGATTCTTCTGTGTCTGACCAGGGTCAGTGAAAATACTGTTTCAGCTTCTTGTTTTGCTCATGCTCTGCTACTGTGTCTCATCCTCAGCAGGAGCTCTGGCACTCATAGTCTGCATTTCCTCGAGCAATGTTTAAATTTTTTGTCACTGTTAACTTCTTTAACTGATTACCCAGGTTCCTGTAGCCAAACTCCAAAATGTACCGTGAAAGGAGTTTCTGTGAACTGCAGTTATCTAAACCTAGTAACTGTACTCAGCTTACAGACAGCTGTAACTGAAAACCAGCTCAGAACTGTCACTTTGCTGGGCTGAGATAGTGTGTGCCTGCTTGTAGAGGGAGAAACAGGCCTGAGGTGGAGCTATTAAACTCTGCGGCATGTGTATGTCAGGGCTTGGAAGTAACCTCAAAAGATCATCCCACCCAAGTTCCCCTGCCAGAGCAGGAGCACCCAGGGCAGGGCACACAATAGAACACATCCAGCTGGGTTTCGAATGTCTACAGAGGAGACTCCACAACCTCTCTGGAAGCCTCCTCCAGGCCTTTGCCACCCTCATAGGCAAGAAACTTTCCCTCCTGTGCCCCTGGCACCTCCTCTGCTCTCCCTTGCCCCCAGTGCCCCTTGTGCTGCCCTTGGCCACCCCTGAGCAGAACCTGGCTGCATCCTCCTGACGCTGCCCTGCACATCTTTTGCACAGCTCTGCTACCAACCCCAGTTCCCTCAGCCTGGCCTCACAGGAGATGTTCCACTGCCCGCAGCAGCTCTGTCCCTCTGAGCTGGACTCTTTTAAGCACTTCCCTGAGTTCCTTTTTGATCTGAGGGGCCCAGACCTGGACACAGAATCACAGAACCACAGAAACATGTAGGTTGGCAGAGGCCCTCAGGATCACCAAGTGCAACCTAGAACCCTACTCTGCAAGATTCACCTTAAACCATAGCCCCAAGCACCACATCCAAACCACTCTTAAACGCCCCCAGGCTGGGTGACTCCACCACCTCCCTGGGCAGCTCATTCCAGTCCCTGACCACTCTGTCCATGAAAAACTTTTTCCTAATGTCCAATCTAAATCTCCCCAGCCTCGCCTTGAGGCCATTCTCCCTTGTTCTGTCTGCAGTTACCTGCTTAGGCCTGCTTAGGCCTACCAGGACAAAAATCTCCTCTATTTATCTCCTCTCCAAACTGCTTCCTGATTTTATTGTACAAGAAAACATTTTGAATCTAAGGATGTCAAAGTGTTGAGGCCTTCAGCCAGTGGATAATTGTGAAAATTGGCAGCACTCTGGAACGAGAAGTTTGTGGTACCTCATGCTGTTGTATTCCCTAACCTGCGATTTCAGACGTTGCTGGTGAAGTCTTTACCAGTTCCTGAATTCTGCAGGGAAGTGAAATATTCTCTGAGAGATGATGTTTTTCTGAAAGCAAACTGTTTCTACGGCAACATCTGATGTGTCAGATGGATCTCCAATGGGGGCAAAAGGCAAGTTGGAGATTTCAGAACAGAAGTCATCCCTGTGAAATCGATGAACGTGCTGCTTAGTAAACACAGGAGGCTGGAATTTTATTTTTTTTTTAATTTTTTTTTTTAGTGAAATTTAACAGGTCACATTTTCTGTGTTTAAATATTTGCATCCCTCTTCCAGGAGTGAAATATTTTTGTTTTCTTTCATTGTGTGCTTATGCGTGTGCAGCTTAGCAGATGAAACTGGCTTTGGAGTATGCAGGGAAGCTCCTGGCTTTGGGTTTGGCTTGCCTAGGCCATTTCTTCTTGTAACTCTGGGTCAGCTGCCGCAGACAAGAGAACTAAGAAAAGGCAAAGTGTTACTCTGGAGGTGGCACTCAATTCCCACCTGATGGTTAGGCATTGTGGCTGAGACTGTAGTTCCTACCATCCCATAACCCCAGCAGGAAGTCCCCTGGCACTGGTGCAGTGCTGGGGGCAGAGGTTGGCCAATATACATGAGGTAGTTGCTTTACTCTCCACAAAGGCATTTGGGCAGTTGAAAATAAATCTACTGTCAGAAAAAACATTGATTAGTTTGCTTGGGTTTGGTTTTTTTAAAATTTCTTTGTTTGTTTTGTTTTGTGTTTGTTTGGTTTGGTTGTGGGTTTTTTTGATTAGTTAGTTTTGATTGGGGTTTTTTTTTTGTTTGTTTTTTTTTTTGTTGTTGTTGTTGTTGTTGTTTGGGGTTTTTTTTTTGAGGGGGGGTGTGTTTGTTTGTTGTTTGTTTGTTTTGCTTTTGGTGCCAGAATATGGCACTGCAAATGTTTACCTTCATCTGATATCCCAGCCTATGGCTGCCCCTGGCCTGATGGGTAGACTCCATCTCCCAACCTGCCATCTAAGTCACATAGTCACTGGGTTGAAATATTTACAGCATCCCCAGACAGATCCATTTAAACTATGTCATGAAGTGTAGCTGTGGAACATCCTGAGGCTAGCAGCAACCCGGTCAGCATTAAGGCCAGGGGCATTACTGTGCCAGTGCAGATCCTCCTTCTGTTAGTTGCCTGTGCCAAGAAGTGAGGCTTATTTAGCTGAGGGGCAGTGCTGCAAGTTACAGACCTTCATGGAGCATGTGATGCCCCCCAGCACTACAGACTGCACAGAGCTGCTCTAGAGCTTTGCACTCCATCATGTATGGCATAGGGTAGACATTACCCTCCCGCCCCAAAGAGAGGATAGTGATGCCCAGTTGTGCCATGAAGCACTAGGCCAAGTCACTTGTGCACTTTCACCTCCCTCCCATTTCAGAACTGGGGCACCTCTACTATCAGGAAGAAGTTCTTTACAGTGAGGGTGGCAAGACACTGGCATAGGTTGCCCAGGGAGGTTGTGTCTGCTCCCCCCCCACTGAGGTGTTCAAGGCGAGGTTGGATGAGGCCTTGAGCGACCTGTTCTAGTGGGAGGCGTCCGTGCCTGTGGTGGGGGGGTGGAACTGGATGAGCTTTGAGGTGTCCCTGGGCATGGTGAGGAGGTTGGAGCAGATGAGCTCTGAGGGCCCTTGCGACACAATCACAACCTGTTGCAGTGTTCCACTACTCTCATGGTGCAGAACTTGTTCTTAACATCCAATCTCAATCCGCTCTGCTGTAGTTTGAAGCCGTTGCCCATTCTCCTGTCACTGCCAGCCTTGCAAACAGTCTCTCTCCATTCTTCTTGTAGACCCTTCAGATACTGGCAGGCTGCTCTTAGGTTACCCTGGAGCCTTCTCTTCAGGCTGAACACCCTCAGCTCCCTCAGCCTGCCCTCATAGCAGAGCTGCTCTAGCCCTCTGATTATTTTTGTGCTCCATCAGGTCTATGTCCTTCCTGTATAGAGGGCTCCAGAGCTGGATGCAGTACTTCAGGTGAAGCCTCACCAGAGCAAAGTAGCAAAATCACCTCACTGGATCTGCTGGCACTGCCGTGGTCCATCCTTCTCTCCCAGTACAGGGTCAGCTATTCTTAAGCTATTTCTGAGGCCCTGCTTTCAATATATTTGTTACTAACGTGTGTGGACTACCTTTGTATTTCTTGTTGCCAGGTCTGTTCCTAGTTGACCAAATAATTTTTTTTCCATGACTTAATACTATGTGGTTTTCACACAAGTAACGTTAAAATAGGGTTGCCAAGGAACCAAATAATGACTATAGCTCAAACAGCCTGAAGTGCTTATGAGTGTTCAACTCAGGTGCTGGGGTGGGGCAGAGCCTTGCTCAGGAGAATTTTGCTTGCCTGAATTGCAGAATGGATTGCTTAAATGCAGCTGCTCTCTTGCATGCCAGAAATGGTGTCTGTACTTCTGGGATCTCACACCAGATTGGGTAGACCCAGAAGGATATTACTTTTATTACTTTTAACAAGCCATTTTTTACATTTTTGTCTGCTCTCTAAGGACAACAGACACTGGCAGTAACATAACGCAGCCTTCGACACTGTCCTGCATCACATCCTGGTCTCCAGGCTCATGAAGCATGGGTGTAATGGGTGGACCACAAGTTGGGTAAAGAACCAGTTTGTTGGCTGCACCCAAAGAGTGGCTGTCAGTGGGTCCATGTCCCAGTGCAGGCAGTGACAAGCAGAGTCCTTCAGGGATCAGTCCTGGGATCAGTCTTGTTCAACATCTTTGTCGGCGCCATGGACAGAGGCATTGAGTGCAGCCTCGGCAAGTTTGCTGATGACACCAAGCTGCNNNGGATGAGAAGCTCAACATGAGCCAGCAGTGTGCACTTGCAACCCTGCCTCCAGTTCTGCTGCCCCCAGCATAAGAGGGACATGGATCTGCTGGAGAGGGTCCAGAGGAGGTCACAATGATGATCAGAGGGCTGGAGAACCTCCCCTATGGGGACAAACTGACTCTTCTCTCAACCTGGAGAAGGCTCCAGGGAGACCTTAGAGCAGCCTTCCAGAACCTGAAGTGGGCTACAAGAAAGCCAGGACGGGACTTTTACCGAGAGCTTATAGTGGTAGGATGAGAGGGAATAGATTGAAGCTTGAGTGGGACAGATTGAGACTGGAGATTAGGAAGAAATTCTTTGCAGTGAGGGTGGTGAGACACTGAGACAGATTTCTCAGGGAGGTTGTGGAGCACAGAATCACAGAATGTGATTGAAGATTCTGTGATTCTGTGCTCCACAACCTCCCTGGAGCTGTTGAAGGCCAAGCTGGACGAGGCCTTGAGCAAGCTGGGCTAGCAGCAGCTGTCCCTTGCCCATGTGTAGCAGGGTTGGAACTGGCTGATCTTCAAGATCCCTTCCAACCTAAGCCATTCTGTGAATCTATTCATATTGCAGCACAAGGGGAACCAGAGCAAGACAGGAGGCACTGCTGCTGGTTGTGACCTAACCCTAAAGCTCAAAGGATCCCTCCTTTTCTTTTGTGGCTTAGGGAGAGCAGCTGAGTGCTGCCACTTT
This sequence comes from Eubucco bourcierii, assembly GCA_013396675.1. Lineage (NCBI taxonomy): Eukaryota > Metazoa > Chordata > Aves > Piciformes > Ramphastidae > Eubucco > Eubucco bourcierii. The sequence continues at coordinate 357,773 of VWZE01016562.1, read as the reverse complement.
GCCCCAACCCATGGCTCTTTTAGCCCTCAGTATTTAGTATTTTCAGCTATCCCACACTAAGCTTCCCTTCCTCTCCATTCCCATTGCCATGAGAAGGTGATTTCCCAGGGTTTTCTTTTACAGTTCCTGCTCTTTCCAAGGCTGAACAGTTGTACTCCCTTAGAGGAAGGGCAGGTGACTTTTTTTCTCTGTCCTTCTGCATTGCCCTAATCAATCTGATGAGAGACAGGTGCCTGCCAGGGGCATGGCTGCAGCATGGCTGCCTGCCATTCTGTGCCAGGCTGCTGTACTCTGTCTCCACCCTGCCACCACTTTCCTAGCAGTTCTTTGCAGCAGCTGGGTGCTGGGGCTGAAGCCCTTCACCCTTCACCGCCCTGCCCACTGCAGTGCTTGCTTTGTGTGGAGTGTACCATTAACTGCTGTCTGTCTGTTCATGGCCTGCTTCAAAGCCCTTGCAAATCGTTGGGGGGTTTCTACCCCCTTCAAAGGCCTCTGCCTCAGGAGCCTTCAGCACAGGGCTCAGCAGCTAATTTCTAAACTCCCATTACCTGAAAACTTCTTGTAAAGCGTAGCTGAGCATGGGGCCAGGGAAGAGCTTGCTGAAACACTTGACAATGCACAGCTAACAACTGGGAGAAAGAATTTTGTGCCTTACTATTTCTCCTTTTATATCTCTTGCAAACCTTTTAATCATTCCTTCTAATAATCTAGCTGTGCTTTTCTACTGTTCTGCATATTTGGTCCTTGGTGATTCCCCTTGTGGCAGCTCAACCAGGATCCAAAGAATCACACAACATTAGGGGTTGGAAGGGACCTGCAGAGATCATCCCCCTCCCAGAGTAGCAGCACTGCCTTTCTGCAGCCTGAGATCTTAAATTGGAGGAGAGAGAGCAGGGAAAACAAAGCTTTGCATTCTCTTGGTGGGCTTCACAAGCACAGAGAAAGCAGAAAGTTTTGCCATTCATAAAACAGCTCTTTAGAGTTGGGAAAGGAAGAAATAACCTTGAGCACAGTTAGGAGGAAAAAGAATACTAATTCAGTCAGAATTCTTTTCACACAGAATCACAGAATGTGAGGGGTTGGAAGGGACCTCCAGAGAGCATCCAGCTTAACCCCTTGCCAGAGCAGCAGCACCCAGGGCAGGGCACACAGGAACACTTCCAGAGGAGGTTTGGAATGTCTACAGAGGAGACTCCACAGCCTCTCTGGGCAGCCTGCTCCAGGCCTCTGACACCCTCACAGGCAAAAAGCTTCCCCTCCTGTTCCCCTGGCACCTCCTCTGCTCCAGCTTGCCCCCAGTGCCCCTTGTGCTGCCCTTGGCCACCCCTGAGCACAGCCTGGCTGCGTCCTCCTGACACTGCCCTGCACATCTTTAGCACAGCACTGAGGGCAGCCCTCAGGCTCCTCTGCTGCCAGCTGCCAGCCCCAGCTCCCTCAGCCAGATCATAGGTAAAGATGTTAAATGAAAGGGACCTGAAACTGAGCCTTGGTGAACACCACTTGTGACTGGCTGCCAAATGGATTCAACTCCATTCCCCAACTCCTCTCTGGGCTTGGTCATCCAGCCAGTTTTTAGCCAGCGAAGCATCCACCCATCCAGGTCATAAGATGCCAGTTTCTCCAGGAGAATGCTGTGGGAAATGGTATGAAAGGCTTGTCTGGAGCAGGCTGTCCTGAGAGGTTGTGGAGTCTCCTTTCCTGGAGACTTTTTAAAACCTACCTGGATGCATTCCTGTGCAAACTACCCTAGGGAATCCTGCCTTGGCAGGGAGGTTGGACTGGATGATCTATGGAGGTGCCTTCTGACCTCTAAGGTTCTGTGATTCTGTGACTGAAGTCTAGATGGACAACATCCACAACCTTCCCTTCACTCCTTAAGCAGGTCACCTTGCCACAGAAGGTCAGGTTAGGCAGGTAAGGACCGTGCTGCAGAACTGTTCAGTGACTACCCAGGGTTCTCTCACAGCAAACACCTGCCAATGGATTTCACAACAGCTTGTCATGTTCTCAGGATAAAATCCCCTGAACACTGAACTTGCTGTGTCCTGTGTGGGTGCACCAACAGCTTTCCATCTTTGCTCAGGGGATGGGTTGAACCCAAAATGTTTTCCTGTAGTTATTAAATCATATTACATGTCCTAGTGTCTGGGCTTCCAGAATGCTGTTGGTGCAGAAGCTCCAGAATTTCTCACACTATAAATTTTGGAACAATCATAAAGCCATGGAATGGTTAGGGGCTGGGAGAGACCTCTAGAGATCACAGTATGTTAGGGGTTGGAAGGGACCTCTGGAGAGCTTCCAGTCCAACCCCCCTGCCAGACCAGGAGCAGAGAATCCAGAGCAGGTCACACAGGAACACATTCAGACGGGGCTGGAAAGGAGACTCCACAACTTTACACTCAAGAAGTTCTTCCTCATGTTGAGGTGGAACTTCCTGTGCTGCAGTTTCCATCCCTTGCCCCTGGTGCTACCCCAGGGCACAGGTGAGCAGAGCCTGTCCCTGTCCCTTCCTTCCTGACCCCCAGCCCTCAGCTATTGATAGACATTGCTCAGATCCCCTCTCAGCCTTCTTCTTTCCAGCCCCAGGGCTCTCAGCCTTTCTTCACCAGGCAGTGCTGCAGTCACTTCAGCATCCATGCAGCCCTCTGTTGGACTCCCTCCAGCAGATCCCTATCCCTCCTGAACTGAAATCCCAGAACTGGATGCAATATTCCAGGTGGGGCCTCAGCAGGGCAGAGTAGAGGGGGAAGAGAACCTCCCTGGATCTGCTGGACACATTTTTCTTGATGCACCTCAGGACCCCATTGGCATTTTTGGCCAGCAGGGCACATTGCTGTGCCATGCAGATCTTGCTGCCCACCAGCACTCCCAGCTCCTTCTCCTCTAGGCTGCTCTCCAGCAGATCCTCTCCCAGCCTGTACTGGTGCAGTTTATTGTTCCTTCCCAGCTGCAGGACTCTGCACTTATCCCTGTTGGACCTCCTGAGGTTCCTCTCTGCCCAGCTCTCAGTCTATCCAAGTCTCACTGAATGGCCTCACAGCCTTCAGGTGTTTCAGCCAAGCCTCCCAGTTTCATCTTGCCAGCAAGCTTGCTGAGCAACCTCTGTCCCTTCATCAAGGGCATCAAGATCACCAAGTCCAACCCCCCTGCCAAAGCAGGATCACCTAAGGCAGGCCACAATGGTGTTTATCTGGTTTTGAGAGACACAGCTCTGTGGCCGATGGCTTTGTTCTATGGAGGGGCTGCATTCATTTCAGTAGTTTGTGTCGTGTGGCAGGATAGCAAAATTGCTCTCTGGATAACCAAGGCAAATGGGAAAATGGAATTATTTGACTATTCTAAACTCTGGGAATGGTTTTAAAAACCGTCTCTCCTGGCTTGTTCCTCCCTGATTCCGTTCCCTGCCTTGTTTCCTTTTGTCTGGGCAGCAGTGGTTTTCCAGGAGGAGTTATTACGTAGCCCAGGACTCTTTTTTAGCCAGTTAACCTCCCTCCATAACCTAAACACAGCCAAATGAGGTCTCAGGAGTGAATGGGGAATATTTCCTTCTAGCCTATTGGATATACCCCCAGCTTAAAATAGCAACATCACCCCCCTTCTTTTTGCACTTCACTGGTGCAAAAGAATTTCCAGCTAAGCCCACTCCTTGAAACTGTCTTTGAGAAGAAGGTTCTGGTGGGTGCCATGCTTGGAGCAAGACCACTCACAGTGCTGCTTGCTGTTAGGTTATGATTAATGTCCCCACTCATTTGCTGACTCATGTGCAAATATTTAGCTTCTTTCTTTCTCTGGAGGGTGTTCTGCAGAGCCTGTTGCTGGAGTATCCCAGCAAATTTTCAGTGTCAACAATAATGTTACCAAGACAGAAGAGCTTTTGTGCCATCTTCCTTTAAGGGTCTCAGGCTTGACTTAACCACCTCACTGTTTGCACGGAGCAGCTGAGTGTTTGCCACAGTGAGAAGAGTGAGATATGGCACTGGGAAAGCTCTCACTGCAGGTCTGAAGGGGCTGTTTAGGCTGGAGAAGAGAAGGCTGAGAAGGGGATCTGAGCAATGCCTATCAGTAACTGAGGGGTGCAGCAGGATAAGTGTAGCCAGCAGGGCTCTTCTGCCCCTCTGCTCTGCCCTGCTGAGACCACACCTGGAATACTGTGTCCAGTTTTGGGCTCCCCAGTTCAGGAGAGACAGGGACCTGCTGGAGAGAGTCAAATGGAGGCTACAAGGATGACTGTGGGAGTTGAGCATCTCCCCTACGGAGAGAGATTGAGAGCCCTGGGGCTGTTTAGGCTGAATAAAGCTGAGAGGAGATCTGATCAATGTCCATCAATATCTGAGGGGTGGGTGTCAAGTGGAGGGGTCAAATCTCTTTTTTTTTGTGGTGCACAGCAATAAACCAAGGAGCAGTAGGTACAAACTGGAACAGAGAAGGTTTCAGCTCGACAGGAGGAGAAACTTTTTTAGGGTGAGGATGCCAGAGCCCTGCAGCAGGCTGCCCAGAGAGGTTGTGGAGTCTCCTTCTCTGGAGACTTTCCAACCCCACCTGGATGCATTCCTGTGTGAACTACCCTAGGGGCTCCTGCTCTGGCAGGGGGGTTGGACTGGATGATCTCTGGAGGTCCCTTCCAACCACTAACATTCTGTGATTCTGTATTGCAGAGCTGAGGTCTACAACCCTTATGAAGGCAGCTTGACAAGACCCACTGACAGACTCATGTTTGATGCTAACAAAATGGGAACCAGCTGGGGTATTAGTTTAAGTTTGTGGTGAATGCAGTGCAGATTTTGCAGCAGTTCAACCATATCCATAAATAAATTAGACTTCCTTTCCTTGAAAGTCTGGTTTCAGAACCTTTAAAGTGACATTTATTTAATGCTGGCTGTAATCTGCAGGCCATCCTTCCTGAAGCTGTCAAGAAAAGGCTTTCACTCTCCAGTTTGATTAGTAAAGCAGATGTCTAAGTGAACTTTTGCTACTTTATGCTCTTCAATAAACTTTCCAAGACTGCAAGGTGTGTTTTAACACAAACCCTCCTTGCAGAATCACAGAATCATTTCAGTTGGAAAACACCTCTAAGATCATTGAGTCCAACAACCAACTTAAGACCAACATGGCCATTAAACTATGTCCTGAAGTGCCTTGTCCATGGTTCTTGGACACCTCTAGGGACAATGACTGTAGCACCTCCCTGGGCAGCCTGTTCCAACGCCTGATCACTCTTTCAGTAAAGAAATGTTGTCTCATACCCAGTCTAAACCTTCCCACACTTTCAGGCTGTTTCCTGTCATTCTATCACCTCACTCTAGGCAGAAGAGACCTACCCCCACCTGACTCCAATCTCCTTTCAGATAAGTTGTAGAGAGGAATGAGGTCTCTCCTCAGTATAGAGGCAGGCTTGCAAAGTCAAATGCTTCACTGGGACTGTGGGTTACCAAACTCTCATGTTATGGCCATGAAGTCATTCTTCCTTCAGTTCTCTGTGGCCCCTCAGACTGCTGTTTCCTTTCCAGAATCCTGTGTTTCTTGAAGCTCTCCCTGGAAGTACTAAACACGGATACACTGAACTTCAAATGCAAACAGAAATATGCCCAAAGCCCCTCAGCAGAGAAAGTGTTTTCTTTTCCCCAGAATCAGTGCTTTCTGCACCAACTTTCCCACATACACACACTCAGTGTGAATTACAGCAACATGCAGGTTGGCAGAGCCCCTCAGGATCACCAAGTCCAACCTAGAACCCTACTCTACAAGATTCACCTTAAGCCATAGCCCCAAGCACCACACCCAAACCACCCTCAAACACACCCAGGCTGGGTGACTCCACCACCTCCCTGGGCAGCTCATTACAGTCCCTGACCACTCTCTCCATGAAAAACTTTTCCTAATGTCCAATCTAAACCTCCCCAATCTCAGCTTGAGTCCATTCCCTCTTGCTCTAGCTCCAGTTCCCTGGGAGAAGAGCCCAGCAGCAGCCACTCCACAGCATCCCTTCAGGTAGCTGTAGATGGCAATGAGGTCTGCCCTCAGCCTCCTTTTTTTCTCTTTTGGGAGTCTGCAGCCCAGCCTCCCAAAACACTCTTGCTTGAAATGCCCTGTTCCTCATTGCCTGGTTTACAATTCCCAAGTTAAAACAAAACACCACTCCTCAACTCCCTGCCCTCCATGAAACAAGGCTGTCTTTATACCACAGTAACCTTTATTGCTGATGGCAAGGGTAAATGCAGGTTTCCATTAAGCAGGAGCAACCATGAGTCCTGTCTCAGTAGTGCCACTGAAAGAAACTCCTTGACTGGTGCCTGGAATCAACTACAGTGCCCAGTGTCCTGCTGCCTGTCAGAGAGCCTTCCCTCTTACCTCATGATCACTAAACTTTCCTTCCTGCCCCAGCCCTTGTGAAGAACTACCTGCTACTCTGTCTGGAGAGGAGAAGGCTCCCAGGTGACCTTATTGTGGCCTTGCAGTATTTGAGGGGGCCTACAAGAAAGCTGGAGAGGGACTTTTTAGGCTGTCAAGGAGTGCTAGGACTGGGGGGAATAGAACAAAGCTGGAAATGGGGAGATTAAGCCTGGATGTTAGGAAGAAGTTGCTCAGCATGAGGGTGGTGAGAGCCTGGCAGGGGTTGCCCAGGGAGGTGGTTGAGGCCCCATCCCTGGAGGTGTTTAAGGCCAGGCTGGATGAGGCTGTGGGCAGCCTGATCTAGTGTGAGGTGTCCCTGCCCATGGCAGGGGGTTTGGAACTGGATGATCCTTGTGGTCCCTTCCAACCCTGACTGATTCTGTGATTCTTTGAACACCCTTGAGGTGCATGTTCAGCACTGTCAGGATGCTGTGCTTGATGTTTTCCCTGAATATTTGGGTGGGTGATGCTTTGTTGTTAATCAGTCATCTTGAAATCCCTCTTGGTGCATACCAACCTAACCAAAGGTGCAAATGCAAGCATTCATTCATCAGAACCAAGCAGACTATGCAGCTTGAAAGGCTTGCAAAAAGACAAAGGGAAAGAAAAGAGACCAAGGGTGCACTTCAGCTCTGAAGTGTGGGGTGGCTGAGTTGGCCATGCTGCTGACCTTGATATCGATACAGGCAGGGAGATGATGCCATTGAGAGCAGTCCTGCAGAAAAGGACTTGGGGTGCAGGTGGATGAGACACTGGACATGAGCCAGCAGTGTGCACTTGCAGCACAGAAGGCCAATGGTAGCCTAGACTGTATCAAAAGCAGTGTAGGCAGAGGTAGAAAGAGATGATTCTGCCACTTTGTTCTGGTGAGACCTCACCTGGAGTACTTCATCCAGCTCTGGAGCTCCCAGCATAGGAGAGACATGGACCTGATGGAGTGGGTCCACCTCTGCTACATGGACAGGGTGAGGGAGCTGGGAGTGTGCAGGCTGGAGAAGAGAAGGCTCCAGGCAAACCTCAGAGCAGCCTGCCAGGACCTGAAGGGTCTGCAAGCAGGCTGCAGAGGGACTGTTTGCAAAGGCCTGCAGGGACAGGACGAGGCCAATGGTTTGAAATGAGAGCAGAGCAGCTTGAGACTGGCTGTGAGGAACAAGTTCTGCACCAGGAGGCTGCTGCAACACTGCAACAGGTTGCCCAGTGTGTTGGTCAAGGCCCCATCCCTGGGGATATTCAAGGGTGAGGCTGAACAGAGCTCTAGGCAACCTGCTCTGGTGGAGGATGCCCCTGCTGACTGCAGGGGGGTTGGACTGGATGCTCTTTGGAGGTCCCTTCCAAGCCAAAGCATTCTATGACAACAGTGTCTGTTTACCACAAAGGGACACTTTAAAAGCAAATGGACATTTGTGAGGCACTCAGAGCCATCCAGGCCAGGCCATTTTACGTGGCAGACCTATTTTTAGAAAGATGAGAGCAGGGATTTGAATTGATGGTCACAAAGCCTTCCCACAGCACAGCTGGGCAGAGGTTGTGCAGACTACCATAACTTCTTGTTCTCAGTGCAACCTTCTGACTTGCTTTTCCAGTATTCCTCTGAGGACTTAATTAGCAACAGAGATGGTTCCAAGTGACAGTATCCTCACCCAGATCCAAACTCAGCTGCACTCTGAGGTAGCTCAGATGCACGATTTCGAAGTGAGCATTGTCAGAAATCCTGTGTTGATCTCCTCCAGCATATCCTAAGCGGAAGATGACTTCAAGAATCAACGTGAAACTCCACTGGCACCATCAGAGGGCTTCACGCCAGTGTTGAAATTCAACAGACTTGAAGGTATAAACCCAATTCCACTGCCATCTTCTAATTAAGTGCATGACCATTTCCAGCTTTGGCCTCTTTCTCAGGCCTGGCTCCTGCTCAGGATGAAGTGTGCCAGGAGCACGAGGCAGTTCTGTAATAGCAATAGCATGTTCTTTCTGCTGCTCACTGCTCCAGTTCTAGGAAGCTGAGCTGCATTCTGAGAAGATGAAGCCTATCTGGGCTCTTTAGGAGCACACTGAGAGCCTGAGCTGCTGTCTCTAGGTGTTAGCCTGGGGTTTGGTGTGACCACAGCTGTGAGCCCTTGAGAGCTGCTTTTTCTGCTGTCCCCATGCTGTACAGGTGACTGACACTGCTCTCTGACTGCGGGCTCTGCCCACTTCAACCCTTTATTCACACCATACCGTGGGATACAAAGGAACTGCTGTGCCAGGCACTCCTGAAACTGCCTCTGATATGAGTGTCCTGTAATGGTTTCCAAAGACACTGAGGCATGAGCAGAACAGGAATATTTTAGAATCAGAGAATGGTTTGAGTTGTAAGGGACCTCCAAAGGTCATCCAGTCCAACCCTCCTGCAGTCAGCAGGGACATCCTCCACTGGAGCAGGTTGTTCGCAGCCTTGTCCAGCCTGACCTTGACCTTCAGGATCTTATTTGCTGATTATTATAATGCCTTCAGTGTGACTCCAGTGCCACTTTGTAAAGATTTGTGGATATAAAAAGCTAATGCATGGCTAAAAAAAGTAGAGATTTATGACAACACATTGTTAAGTGCTGAAGAAATGCTGAGCACACAATAACCAGGCCCTACTGACATGTCTCGCGTTGGGCATTTGAATTGTAGAATGGCTCAGGTTGGGAAGGACCTCAGAGCTCATCTGCTCCAACCTCCCCACTGTGGGCAGGGACACCTCTCAGCTAGACTCAGCTGACTAACACCCTGCCAGGAGTGAAAAGAAACCTATAGTTGCCTGAAGGGTTTTACAGGCCTTTTTATTCCCACATTCCTATCTAGGAGAATGAATCTTTTTCCAAAGGGCCTCTCTGAATGGTGAGGCAACTCTCTGTGATACTTTTTTCCATTTATGGATGAGGAATCCTGTATCTTGTAAGAACAAAAATAATAATCATAGGATGGCTCAGGTTGGAAGGAACCTCAGAGCTCATCTACTTTAACCTTACCACCATACCCAGGGACACCTCTCAGCTAGACTCAGCTGCTCAAGGCTTCATCCAGCCTGGCTTTCAACACCTCCAGGTGGGAGGCAGCCACAGCCTCCCTGGGCAGCCTGTGCCAGACTCTCAGCACCTTCACACTCAACAACTTCTTCCTCAGCTCCACTCTAGCCCTGCTTTGCCTCAGCTCCAAACCATTCCCCCTTGGCCTGTCTGCAGACCCCCTCAGCCAAAGTCCCCCTGCAGCCTTCCTGCAGGATCCCTTCAGCTATTGAAGTCCTATCATGAACTCCTGAAATGTGTTAGCACTTTGAGTGTAATGATAATACCGTTAGTTACACATCCTGCTGGCACCGACCTTGGTCCTTGCTGGCCTTTTCTTACCTGGTTAACTTCAGGGAAGCTCTGCTTGTTGGTTTGATCAAGTGTCAAAAGGGGATGTGCATATTTCTGAAAAATAAGCAGCAAGAGAGGAAAGAAGTGAAGGAAATGGCATTCAGTTTGCACTAAGGAGTCTTTACAAGGGTTTAAACCACTTTTTTGTGGGTTGTTTGTTTGTTTGTTTGTTTTTTGCCACTCGTCCTCACTGTCACTGGTGGGAAACCACTATCTTAGCAATCAGTTTTAGCACTTACCACAGAGAAAGAAAATATTTATTCATGTGTGGGAAGTGTCTTGAGGTTGTGTGAGAAGGAGAGGTCAGATGCATATGACAGAGGCTCAACAAGGCTCTAAGCAACCTGACCTAGTTGAGATGCTCCAGCTTACTGTAGAGTGGCTTGGACTGGATGACCTTGGGAGATCCCTTCCAACCGAAATTGTTCTATGATGTTATAATGGCATTTTTATTCCAGTATATAAGATGGAATTTGTCCCACATCTGCTTCCTCGTCCAAAGTGTCCTTCACTGCTGTGGCTTTGTTTCCAGCACTGGCGTGGCTTTGTTTGCAGCTCTGACCTGTTGGAAGTGTTGCTAACAATGCTTCTGGATGCCTTTGGGCCATGACTGTGCCTCTGTCAGTGGAGCCATGTATCACAGAATAACGGAATCATAGAATTGTAGAATCAGTCAGGGTTGGAAGGGACCACAAGGATCATCCAGTTCCAACATGGCAGGGACACCTCACGCTAGATCAGACTGTCCACAGCCTCATCCAGCCTGGCCTTAAACACCTCCAGGGATGAGGCTTCCGCCACCTTCCTGGGCAACCCCTTCCAGGCCCCTTCACCACCATCATGCTGAAGGATTTCTTCCTAACATCCAGTCTGAATCTCCCCATTTCCAGCTTTGCTCCATTCCCTCCAGTCCTATCACTACCTGACAGCCCAAAAAGTCCCTCCCCAGCTTTCTTGTAGGCCCCCTTAAGATACAGCAAGGCCACAATAAGGTCACCTGGGAGCTTTCTACACTCCAGACTGAAGAGCCCCGTGGATGTGGGGCTGGCTCACGTAACTAGTGCAGGACAAAGTCATGACCTTGGCATTCAACCCCCATGCGTTAGTCATGTTCCTGTTGTTACTCAGTCTTCTCAAAGTCTCTCTTAGTGCATGCCAAGCTACCCAAAGGTGCAAATGCAAGCATTCATTCATCAGAACCAAGCATACTATGCAGCTTATAAGGCTTGCAAAAGACAAAGAGGAAGAAAAGAAACCCTGACAATTTGGTGTGATTCTGTGAAGTGCAAAAACATTTTAATGTAGGCCCACATTTCATACAGAAGTGGTAGAATTGCTTCCTGCTGAAATAAAAGCAATTTCTTAAAATGCAGGTGAATTTTAAACACACAAAAAACTCTTCCTGTACTTGCTAATTTCAGTGAAACCTAAGCCACTAAATACCTAGGGAAAAAAAAAAAAGAAGTCAAGGTCATTGCTAATAACTCTGATTAGCACTAAAATAGGGACCCAAGAGCAGACTAATGGTATGGGGAGATTAAATATTAAAAGGGAGTTATTGATTTAAAGCTGCTATCACTAAAACTAAGTAGCAGTAGCTACTGACCAGGTGGTAGATAGTGTTTTTCTGACAGCATGTCCAGCAACCTATTAGTATTGATCAGATTTTCCCAGTGGTCTTGCAAATGCTCCTTTTTATCCCCTTCTGGTTCACATTGTTGGATTCCTTTTTTTGCTTTGGGTATTAAAAGCAAAATCAAATAAGAGAATGAACATTCCAACCTGTTCACAAATTGTTGTACACAGCAGTTTATGTTTCTATGGTTAGCAACATGTAGAAAAGGGAGCAAGAAAAGGGAGCAAATAAGATCCATTGTGCTAAGGATAACCTCTTCTATTTCAGTCCCCAAGAAGAGGCATCAATGTGTAATTAAACCCTAAGTGCAAGGGTGTACATCTGTCAGCTGCAAGTCCATACACCTTTTTCAGACTCTGGAGATTTCTCTGAGAAGACAAAGCCACAGGAAATGGTGAGTCCTATCAAAAACATTCATAGAGTGGTTAGGTTGGAAGGGACCCCAAAGGTCATCCAGTTCCAACTTCCTGCCACGGGCAAGGACACCTTCCACCAGCCCAGCTTGCTCAAGGTCCCATCCAACATGGCCTCCAACACCTCCCTGGGCAACCAGTGCCAGTGTCTCACCACCCTCACTGGAAAGAACTTCCTAATCTCCAGTCTCAATCTACCCCCCTCAAGCTTCAATCCATTCCCCCTCATCCTGGCACTACAAGCCCTTGTCAAAAGTCCCTTCCTGGATTTCTTGTAGCCCACTTCAGGTTCCAGAAGGTTGCTCTAAGGTCTCTCCAGAGTCACATTTTCTCCAGGCTGAGCAGCCCCAACTCTCCCACCCTGTCCCCACAGGGACAATCTTCAGCCCTCTGATCATCTTTGGGGCCTCCTCTGGACCCTCTTCAGCGGCTCCATGTCCCTCTTCTGCTGGGGGCACTGGAACTGGAGACAGTGCTGCAGGTGAGGTCTGAGCAGAGCAGATTGGAAGGACAGAATCTCCTCCCTGTGCTGCTGTTCTCCCTGCTCTGGCTGCAGCCAGCACACAGCTGCCTCTGGGCTGCCAACCACCAGTGCTGACCCACAATGATGGTATATAAGAAGACAGCATCTCCCTTTCCTTGTTCACAGGGGTTTGGACTGCAGAAATAGGGGGAATAAGTAGAGAAGATTCCAATTTTACAAGTCTTCTCCATTCTCAAATAACTTGCATGTTTTTAGCAAGCATTGGAACAGGCTGCCCAGGGAGGTGGTGGAGTCACCATTCCTGAAGGTGTTCAAGAAACTGTAGCTGTGGTGCTTCAGGCCATGGTAGCTGGGTTAGGATTGGACTCAATTATCTTAAAGGTGTTTTCTAGCCTTGGTGATTGTGTAAGTTTGTGATTCTGAGAACATAACACTTTGAAGAACCAAGAGGGGCACTCTCATTGTGTTTAGGGGCACTGCTCTCACACAGACAGTTCCCAGGTGCCCTCCTGCATCAGGAACTCTGTGATTCAGTGAATCTCTCTGGTAAGAATCTAGAGTTGTACTTGGCATTTTGTGGCTTTTCTCTGTGACCACTCAACTTGGGACCGTGAGAGGTTTTTGCCTGCTAATGATGAGGAGAGTCTTTGTGGGATGCTGAAATGCCAAATCAATGCAATGCACTTAAGGAAAAAGAAGTATGGATAGAAAATACTGATACAGAAGTGGATGAAAGCATCTAAGAAGGCAGTACAAATAATAATCCCACCCCAGCAATGGCATGGAAGCAATGAGCTGTCTTTGAAGTCCATCAAGTTCATGACTCAGTGAATTTGGCAGATAAATATCCAGAAGTCTGCATAACAGTTTGTGGTTTCCTGGTTTCTTCCTGTAGCCTCTAAAACAATTTGAATTTATATTTGTATTTCATTATTTTTAACTCCAGGTGTTTTGTAGAAATCACTAGGAGACAACATCTTTATGTTGGCCTCTCCTTTTCCGTACGCTAGTTCATCTCTAACTGTGGCACACAGACTGCTCTGAGCAAGGCAGATGTGAAGAGGTCTTTTTAGCAATAAAATTAGAGGTGGTTTAGCATGGTCTAGTAACATGTGTGCTCATAGCATCATAGAAGGGGTTGGGTTGGAAGTGACCTCCAAGAGACACCCAGTCCAAACCCCTTGCAGTCAGCAGGGACATCCTCCACTAGAGCAGGATGCTCACAGCCTTGCCCAGCCTCACCTTCAACAGCTCCAGGGATGGAGCCTCAACTCCTTCCCTGGGTGACCTGTTGCAGTGTTACAGCAGCCTTCTGGTGCAGAACTTGTTCCTCACAGCCAATCTCAAGCTGCTCTGCTCTCATTTCAAACCACTGCCCTCATCCTGTCCCTGCAGGCCTTTGCAAACAGTCCCTCTGCAGCCTGCTTGCAGCCCCTTCAGGTCCTGGCAGGCTGCTCTGAGGCCTGCCCAGAGCCTTCTCTTCTCCAGGCTGCACACTCCCAGCTCCCTCAACCTGTCCATGTAGTAGAGGTGCTCCAGCCCTCTGATTATTTTTGTGGCCTTTCTCTGGACCCAATCCATTGACTCCATTTCCTTCATGTGCTGAGGGTGCCAGATCTGGACACAGTCCTCCAGAACCCTTTTGGTGAAGAAATGTTTCCTAGTACCCAATCTAAACTTCCTAAATCTCTCCATTTTGCCTTGACACTTAGATTAGGCCAATACTAAGAGAAGTTAGCTGGGCTTCAGAAGGGGTGCTGTGTGGAGCACATGCTATGGTACAGCAGTATAAAGAGTTAGACACACATCAGTGAGTGAAGCATTCACCCAGACCAGAAGATGAAGCAAATGGTTCAGCTTTCCCAGAGATCACTCCATCAAAAAGGGGATGACAATGATTTCCTCCTGGAGTCACCACGGGAAAGTGATCATTAGGTCATGGAATGCCAGGCACTGTGCTTGGGTAGTCAGGAGGTGCACAGTGACAAATTGTTGACATACACATTCTTAATGGCAAAGCAGTGGCAAGTTCCTGAGAGGATGTGATCAGGAAAGGATGTTCCAAACTCCTGGAGAAACTCTGCAGGGCTGACACTTCCTGGCAAGACTAATTCTGTGAGGCTGGAATCCCTTCTGGCTCAGCTTAGGCCTTCTCTCTGCCCCACGGTGTGGAGCACGTTCAGCTTTTCCAAATGAGCGGCACAGTGGAGCCAGGCGATGCACAATGGAGAGAAGGACCTCCCTGCTTGCTTCTACACAACATTGTCACCTGCCTGTGCTGGCCTCCCACATCTCTCCAACTTATCCTAAGACACATTTCTGTTCTTTCCCCTTTGCCCTCACCACCAACATGCATCCCAGCAGCACAGTTTGTGGCAGTCACAGAATTATACAATGGTCTGGGTTGGAAGGGACCTGCAAAGGTCATCCAGTCCAGCCCCCCTGCAGTCAGCAGGGACATCCTCCACTAAATGGAGCCCTCAGCACAGGAAGGACATGGAAGTGTTGGAGCGGGTCCAGAGGAGGCCACAAAGATGCTCAGAGGGCTGGAGCAGCTCTGCTATGAGGACAGGCTGAGAGAGTTGGGGCTCTGCAGCCTGGAGAAGAGAAGGCTTCGAGGGGACCTGATAGTAGCCTTCCAGTATCTGAAGGGGGCCTACAGGAAGGCTGGGGAAGGATTATTGACAAGGTCCTTCAACAACAGGACAAGGGGCAGTGGGTTTAAACTGGCAGAGGGGAGATTTAGACTGGATGTCAGGAGGAAGTTCTTTACAGTGAGGGTGGTGAGGCATTGGCACAGGTTGCCCAGGGAGGTCGTGGATGCTCCCTCCCTGGAGGTGTTCAAGGCCAAGTTGGATGAGGCCTTGAGTGCCCTGTACTAGTGGGAGGTGTCCCTGCCTATGGCAGGGGGTTGGAACTAGATGATCCTTGAGGTGCCTTCCAACCTTACCATTCTATGATTCTATGATTCTGTGATTCTAAATCAGGTTGCCCAGAGCCCTGCTGAGCTTCCTTGCAGCCAGAAACTCAATCCAGATGACCACTGCCTGGCATACAGGCACAGTGAGTCATGCTGCAGTGGCACACCTTGTCCTTTATCAGTTGCTCTTACCCTTTAGGGCATGAAATGTTCATTAAAACTGTTGCTTGTTTGTTTTTCATAGAAAACTGTGGTTGAACAAAGCATCTTGCAGAAAAAAAACCCCAAACCATATTTGCCAACCATAAGAAAACCAGAAGTGTTACAGTATACTGTAGCCTAAACAATGAGTTCTTTTGACTGAAAATATTTGAGGTTTGTGAGCCTGCAGGACAAGAGGCAATGGTTTGAAATGAGAGCAGAGCAGCTTGAGATTGGCTGTGAGGAACAAGCTCCGCACCATGAGAGTGCTGGAACACTGCAACAGGTTGCCCAGGGAGCTGGTTGAGGCCCCAGCCCTGGAGATTGTCAAGATGAGGCTGGACAAGGCTCTGAGCAACCTGATCCAGTGAAGGATATCTCTGCTGAGTGCAAGGGGTTTGGACTGGATGCCCTTTGGAGGTCCCTTCCAACCCAACCCATTCTGTAATTCTAAGATTCTACTTTTAAAAAGCTTTGGTGAATGTTTTTGATGCTCTGACATGCAGACTACCAATTTTCTCTTCCATTACCTACCAAATGCTGTCGAGTAGAAAGCGAACGTGGAGGAAAATAATATATTTGGCATAAAAGAAATTCACCCTTCAAAACCCAAGAGCATAATCTTTGTGTGCTGACCCACCTCTAACAAACATTACCTTTTGGCAGAGTCTCTATGAGATTGTCCAGGGAATTTGATGTGGTTAATCATTGATTATCTTCCTATGTCAAACTGCAAGTTGCATGACTTGCTGAGTAGCATACAGGAGAAGAATGCAAGGAGCAAATATTTAGCCACCAGCTCCTTGTTTCCATTTGTATCATGTAGGGCAAACAGTACTGTGTGCAATCTGCCACTTCCTTAATAAGAAATAAAAAGACAGCAGAGCCAATAAAAAGGTGATTTTTATTAGGGAATAATAAAGCAACTACAGATTTTAGCTTCACTTACTCAATGAAGATACTTTCCTCAGTGCATAGTTTAGGTATTACAGGATCAGGATCAGGGGATGTTAGGAGTTGGAAGGGATCACCATAGATCACTGAATCCACCCCCCCTGCCAAAGCAGGAGCAGAGAATCTAGGACAGGTCACACAGGAACACATCCAGACAGGGCTGGAAAGGCTACAGAGAAGGAGATTCCACAACCTCTCTGGGCAGCCTGTGCCAGGGCACTGCCACCCTTACACTCAAGAAGTTCTTCCTCATGTTGAGGTGCAACTTCCTGTGCTGCAGTTTCCATCCCTTGCCCCTTGTGCTACCCCAGGGCACAAGTGAGCAGAGCCTGTCCCTGTCCCTTCCTTCCTGATCCCCAGCCCTCAGCTATTGATAGACATTGTTCAGATCCCCTCTCAGCTTTCTCCTCCACAACTAAGCAGCCCCAGAGCTCTCAGTCTTTCTTCGCCAGGCAGTGCTGCAGTCTCTTCAGCATCCTTGCAGCCCTCTGTTGGACTCTCTCCAGCAGATCCCTGTCCCTCTTGAACTGGGAAGCTCAGAACTGGATGCAGTATTCCAGGTGAGATCTCACCAGGGCAGAGTAGAGGGGCAGGAGAATCTCCCTTGATCTACTGGACATGCTCTCTTAGTGCACCCCAGTATTGCATTTGTTTGTAGTCCAGTTGAAGACTGTTTGAACAAGTTGCATTAAAAAAGAAAAAAAAAAAAAGGGGAAGGGACCTCCAAAGAGCAGGAGCACTCAGGGCAGGCTACACAGAAACACATCAAAGTGGGTTTTGAATATCTCCAGAGAGGGAAACTCCACAACCCACCCTGGGCAGCCTGTTGCAGAGCCTCTTCAGGGTACTTTACTTTGGGCTGCTTGCTGTTAAGTGCTTTTCCCTGTATCCCATCTATGTGCTTTAAAATGTCCCATGCCATTTTTATTGAAACAGAGGCTGGGGGTGATCTCACTGCATGATTTATAATTATAAATGTAGTCACAGATGCTTCATTTTCTGAAGATACTCCTGAGAATCCAAACTCCAAGAAGCTGATGTTGAGCACCTGCACCCAAGCACAGCTTTGGAAAGCTGTGTCATTGTAGAATCAACATCAGCAAGGCACTGAGCCGAAATTGGGAACACCCAAACGCCCTGTGCCTGCCCAGATGGAAACACAAAGAGCACAGCTATTAGTGTAACTTCATCTGGAAGTTAAATGTCTTTTACACTGGAATGTCCCTTTCTGTACCATGGAATGTTAGAGGTGGGAAGGGACTTCCGGAGATAGAATCATAGAATCAGTCAGGGTTGGAAGGGACCACAAGGATCATCCAGTTCCAACCCCCCTGCCATGGGCAGGGACACCTCACACTAGATCAGGCTGCCCACAGCTTCATCCAACCTGGCCTTAAACACCTCCAAGGATGAGGCTTCCACCACTTCCCTGGGCAACACCTTCCAGGCTCTCACCACTCTCATGCTGAAGGATTTCTTCCTAACATCCAGTCTGACTCTCCCCATTTCCAGCTTTGTTCCATTCCCCCCAGTCCTATCACTCCCTGACAGCCTAAAAAGGCCCTCCCCAGCTTTCTTGTAGGCCCCTTCAGATACTGCAAGGCCACAAGAAGGTCACCTGGGACCTTCTCCTCTCCAGACTGCACAACCCCAACTCCCTCAGTCTCTCCTCACAGCAGAGCAGCTCCAGCCCTCTGAGCATCCTCATGGCCCTTCTCTGGACACCTTCCAGCACCTCCATAGCCCTCTTGTAATAGTGGCTCCAGACCTGGATGCAGTACTCCACATGGGGTCTCACCAGTGCAGAGAAGGGGGGAAGATCATTCCCTCACCCTGCTGGCCACATTTCTCTTGATGGAGCACACAACTTCCTTGTGTTTGCTTAGAAACATAGAGAAGAGGTGATTCTTCTCTGTCAGTTTGTCTGCTGAATACAGCTCTTAATGGAATAAAAGTACTGCAGGCTTCAGGTTTATTTGGCCTGGGGCATTGGGTTCCCTACAGTATTTCTTCCTCATCTGTCCCAGTTATGTAGGCTCTCAAAGAAATGCTGGAAGGATTTATTTATCCAGCATTTTCATGGGCCACCATGTTCCATATCTGACTAGGCTTGGTGTGAGGAGGAAGTTCTTGCCAGAGAGAGTGATTGGCATTGGAATGGGCTGCACAGGGAGGTGGTGGAGTCGCTGTGCCTGGAGGTGTTGAAGCAAAGCCTGGCTGGGGCACTTAGTGCCATGGCCTGGTTGATTGGCTAGGGCTGGGTGCTAGGTTGGAGGTCTCTTCCAACCTGCTTGATTCTATGATTCTATAATCAGGTAAAGAAAAAACAAACCAACAAATCTGCAGAAAGGACTTTCCCATAGACCTCCTCCCTAGGGGCATTCAAGGGCAGGTTGGATGAGGCACCTGGAGTCTAGCTGAGTGGTGGCCCTGCCCATGGTGGGGAGGTTGGAGTAGATGATCTCTGAGGTCCCTTCCAGCCTAAGCCATTCTGGGATTCTATAATTCCATGATTCTATGACCTTGGCACAAAGTATTTCCTTTAGAACAGTTTTTGCAGCACTCATTTTCTGCTCTGTAACGCATTTGAAACTCCTTTGGCCGTGGTTGAGCTTGGGCCTTGTTGGTTTCTCATTATAAGTAATGTTTGGGTGCAGTAATCTATTGTTGCTGTCTGTTTAGCTACAGGGTATCTCATTATTTAAATGTTTATGCCAAGCAGGCTGTGTCAGGTAATGACTTGGGCATAATAATCAGGAAAAAAAGTTTAAAAGCAAAGAAAGCAGTCTGGATTTCTTCAGCCAGACAAACACTCTCGGTGCTTTGTTACACACTTACTGCAGTGGATTTATTAAAACTGATTTTCACCGTTAATTACCCTGAGGTTGTCTGCATGAGGCTGGAGAAGCTGGGATGAGAAACCCCTCAGGCTGTCTCCTCTCTGAGCCACTGTGATCATGCTGTGGCTGAAGGGGATGGTTCCTCCCTTCCCCTTCACCCCAGGTGTGATTTCCTGCTGTAACAGCAGTGCTGGCAATGCCATTGTGCAGCATGGGGGCCACTGGCTCCAAAAGCTCTGTGCTTATGTTTCACAGAACCACAGAAACATGCAGGTTGGCAAAGCCCCTCAGGGTCACCAAGACCAACCTAGAACCCTACTCTACAAGATTCATCTTAAACCACATCCCTAAGCACCACATCCAAACCACCCTGAAACACAACCAGGCTGGGGGACTCCACCACCTCCCTGGGCAGCTCATTCCAGTCCCTGATCACTCTCTCCATGAAAAACTTTTTCCTAAACCTACCCAGCCTCAGCTTGAGGCCATTCCCACCTTGTTCTGTCTCCCATCATCTGTGAGCTGAGCCCAGCAGCAGCCTCTCCACAATGTCCCTTCAGGTAGCTGCAGACAGCAATGAGGTCTGCCCTCAGCCTCCTCTTCCTCACACTAACCATCCCCAGCTCCTCAGTCTCTCATCATCAGATTTATTCTCCAGGCCCTTCCCCAGCTTCGTTGTCCTCCTCTGGACCTGCTCCAGCACCTGCACATCTCTCTTGTATTGCGGTGCCCAAAACAGAACACAGCACTCAAGCTGTGGCCTCACCAGAGCCAAGTACAAGGGGACAGTCACCTCCCTGCTCCTGCTGGACACAGTGTTTTTTATCCAAGCCAGGTATGGCTTGTATGTGCTTTCTGTTGGGCTCCTTTTCAGCTTTGCCCATCAGTCAGTCCATCTGATCTGTGCCTGAATGCTGCCTGGTGCATCTCTTCAGGCTCTCCCCAAACAGAAGCCAAGCCCAGTCCCTGAGGTGAGCACACAGTATCCTGGTTGAGAGGCCTCCAGGGAGGGCTCCAGCTGACTCTAAGTAGGTGTTGAAAAGGCCTCCTTTGGTTGGGCTAGTGTGGGATAGGGCCAATTTCCAGTGTCTGGGACACCACGCCCTTGGGTTTGCTTTTGTGAAGGCAGCAGCTGCACAACCCAAGGAAAAGGGAATGGGATGCAGCTGCTGAGGCCAGCAGCAAGCTCTGCTCTGCCACTCCCTAATGCATCCCAGAGGCCACCACAGCTCCCAAGGCTTTCCAAAACATGTTCCTAAAGGAGATATGCTACCACTGACTGTAGGCTGTTGTCTAATGTTAATTCACTTCGAATCATTGATACATGTTGAATAAATTAATTCATTTGTTCATTACAAATGTATGAAATCACCACTTAGTACCAAAGCAACTGCCTTTTCATCTTTTCATTTATCCTCTTCCATTGCCTGCAGCTCTTACACATCTCAGCCCACATGAGAGACCAGAGAGAGGACAATTCCTATCCCTGTGTCCTGTAACATACCACAAACACATAATTTTGGGAGTGTTGATCTGCTTGAGGGTAGGGAGGCACTACAGAGAGACTCAGACAGATTTGATCTGTGAACTGAGGTCAGTGGGATGTGCTTCAGCAAGAGCAAATGCCAGGTCCTGCTTTTGGGCTACAAAAACCCTATGCAATGCTAAAGGCTTGGGGAAGTGTGGCTGGAAAGTTGTCCAGCAGAAAGGGACCTGAGGGCTCTAATGGACAAGCAGCTGGATAGGAACCAGCAGTGTGCCCAGGTGGCAAACCAAGCCAGTGGCATCCTGGCTTGGATCAGCCACGGTGTGATCAGCAGGAGTAGGGCAGGGATTGTCCCCCCTGTGCTGGGCACTGCTGAGGTCACACCTTGAGCATTCAGTTTTGTCACCCCAGTACAAGAAGGATGTTGAGAGGCTGGAGCGGCTGCAGAGAAGAGCAACTAAGCTGGTGAAGGGCCTAGAGAAGGAATCTGACGAAGAGCAGCTGAGGGAACTGAGGCTGTT
>VWZE01016562.1:315863-336520 GCA_013396675.1 Eubucco bourcierii | reverse complement strand
ACTAGTGGGAGGTGTCCCTGCCTATGGCAGGGGGTTGGAACTAGATGATCCTTGAGGTCCCTTCCAACCTTACCATTCTATGATTCTATGCACCAGGGCAGGTTTAGGTTAGACATCAGGAAAAAAATTTCCCTACAAGAGTGGTCAAACACTGGCACAGGCTGCCCAGGGAGGGGCTAGAGTCCCCATCCCTGGCTGTGTTTAAAGGTGGTTTAGATGTGCTGCTTGGGGATATGGTTTAGTAGTGACCTTGGTAGAGTAGGGTGAGTGGTTGGACCTGATGATCTCAAGGTCTTGCCCAACCTGAATGCTTCTATGAATTTACATACAATGTCCCCAGTGCTTGAAGTTTCTCTGACAAACGTTAACAGTGCACTGAAAACCACCTCAAAGTAAGGGTTTAGAACAGGACACTGAAAATGCCAGAGGCTCTGCTCCTAACCTAATTGTCTCATCCCTCTCTTTCCAAATGAAATGGCCTCATCAAGATCATTATAGCTAAATGTTGGCTGTGCATCTAATTTCTAAATTCTGGAGTGAAGTACCCAGTTTAGCAGAGCATTGGAATCTCACTCTCCTGAAACCACTGAAAGACTGCAACTTTGCAGCTGTGCCTGTGACACAGACATTTTAACAGCTTCAGAGAAACAAGAATTGGAGCTGGCACATTCAGACTGCAACTACAATTTGATAATTACAGTGTCTGTCATCTCATGTCACAGTTTTTTCCTTCACATTGCAACATTTGTGGTTCAATATTTTCATGTTGGCTCCCAGTTTTTGTTTACATATTCTGACGGAACCAGAAAACACTGCAAAGTCTCTCAAAATATCTTCCTTTGGTGATTCTGGGAGGCTTCACTTCTTTAACTTCATTGCAAAAGAAAATTATGTAGTTTTAGAAATAGAAAATTATTCTCACAGAATCACAGAATGTGAGGGGTAGGGAGGGACCTCCAAAGGTCATCCAGGCCAACCTACCTGCCAGAGCAGCAGCACCCAGGGCAGGGCACACAGGAACACATCCATCCGGATTTTGAATGTCTGCAGAGAAGGAGACTCCACAGCCTCTTTGGGCAACCTGTGCCAGGATTCTGGCACCCTCAAACTGAGAAATTTCCCCTCCTGTTCCCCTGGCACCTCCTCTGCTCCAGCTTGCCCCCAGTGCCCCTTGTGCTGCCCTTGGCCACCCCTGAGCACAGCCTGGCTGCGTCCTCCTGACACTGCCCTGCACATCTTTAGCACAGCACTGAGGGCAGCCCTCAGGCTCCTCTGCTGCCAGCTGCCAGCCCCAGCTCCCTCAGCCTGGCCTCACAGGAGATGTTCGCTGCCTGCAGCAGCTCTGGGCCTCTGGGCTGGACTCTCTCAAGCTCCCCTGAGCTCCTTGAGCTGAGAGGCCCAGAACTGGACACGATATTCCAGAAGTGGTCTCACCAGGACAGTGTAGAGGGGTGGGAGAACCTCCCTTGACCTACTGACCACAGCCCTTCTAACCCAGCCCAGGATGCCCTTGGCCTTCTTGGCCACAAGAGCACATTGCTGGCTCATAACCATCCTGTTGCCCACCAGCACCCCCAGGTCCCTTTCCCCTACAGTGCTCTCCAATAGCTCATTCCCCAACCCATCCTGGTCCATGAGGTTGTTCTTTCCCAGATGCAGGACTCTACCCTTGGCCTTGCTGCAGTTCATTCCATTTCTCCCCATCCATCAGAAGATGATTCACAGAACCATAGAGTACCAGCTTGGAAGGGACCTCACGTCTCATCCTGCCCAACCTTTCAGGGGAAGGATACATTTCAAACGAGATGGTCCAGCACCCTCTCAAGCTAGGCCTTGCAACTCGCTAAGCATTCCAAGCCTGTTGGTGTTCTTCACACTAAGGTTAAAACATAGAATCTAGCAGGTTGGAAGAGACCTCCAAGCTCACCCAGCCCACCCTAGCACCCAGCCCTAGACATTCGACCAGACCATGGCACTAAGTGCCCCAGCCAGGCTTTGCTTCAACACCTCCAGGGATGGGGACTCCACCACCTCCCTGGGCAGCCCATTCCAATGCAAATCACTCTTGCTGTGAAGAACTTCCTCCTAACATCCAGCCTAGAACTCCCCTGGCACAGTTTGAGGCTGTGTCCCCTCATTCTGTCCCTGGGTGCCTGGGAGCAGAGCCCAACCCCACCTGGCTGTAACCTCCCTTCAGGTAGCTGTAGAGAGCAATGAGGTCTGCCCTGAGCCTCCTCTTCTGCAGGCTGCACACCCCCAGCTCCCTCAGCCTCTCCTCACAGGGCTGTGCTCCAGGCCCCTCCCCAGCCTTGCTGCCCTTCTCTGGACACCTTCCAGCACCTCAAAATCTTTCTTAAATTGAGAGGCCCAGAACACAGATGGTGTGGCCTGACCAGTGCTGAGTAGAGAGGCAGAAGGACTTCCATGGGCATTCCTATATGTGATATGATCTCTGAGGCCATCCCATGTCTCCAGGCTGCTGAGTATCAGCAAGGTTTTGAATGCAATTGCTAAGCAGGCAACATACATCCCATCTGCACTTAGGTCATTCTGCTGTCACTTGGAAAAGCTCAGGCAACCGTCCCAGAAAACTCAGATTCCTTTCGATATGATTGTGAAATCAGCCAGTTATTTAAAAAATGCTAGAAGTTAGGATCTCCCCTGAGCCAAGAAGATGTCATAATTGGAATACACTGGAAATAAACTAACTTGTATTTTGTGCAGGTCCCATGGCAGTTTCACAATACCCTTGGAATTGTCATCGGCTCTTGAGACGGAAGCTTGCAAAATCCACTTGTTAAAAAACCTCTAATTTAGGAGACGAGGAAGTCATCAAAACATCAAGATATCATTAGTTAAGAGAAAAAAAAAAAAAAAAAAAGGCCAGTTTATACTGGTTGAAGGTCTCCTGAGTAGGAATTAAAAGTGTTTACACAGCCTTATGCTGAAATCTGATGTGAATTTTATAAAACTTTAGTGACTAGTCCAGTCCTAATGCAAAATTTGCTTTACTGACTGCTTGTTGGGCTGCTGTGCTCATTCCTGCCACACTGGGCCATGCTCTTAAGCCGTGCTGAGCATACTCTGCTTCAGCAAACACCTCTCTGTCTGCTTGCAGCAGCAGGACTTTGCAGTCTTCTGGCGTTTGGCATCAGCTGACTGCCTCATCTGGGAAGTGCACTGCTCCTGAGAGGGGGCTGACTGGTTTCCCAGTGCTGTGTTTCTACTTAAACAGCCAGCAGGCTGAGACATAGGAAGTCTCATAGGAACATGAGGAGGAATTTTTAACCTGTGTGGGTGGCAGAGCTCTGGAACAGGCTGACCAGGGGAGTTGTGGAGTCTCCCTCTCTGGAGATACTCAAAACCTTCTTGGATGCATTTCTGTGTGACCTGCTCCAGATGATCTTGCTCTGGCAGGAGGGTTGGACTGGATGAGCTTTGGAGGTCTCTTCACAGCCCCTGACATTCTGTGATTCTGTAAGAAGTCTGTGGAAAAAGCAGGAATACACCAGCTTCTTGCCCCATGCAGTATTCAGTACATTGTGAACTACAAATATGGAAGAAAAGGGGAAGATTCTTCCAGAACCTTCTTATTTCAGGTGACTTCCTTGCCTCTGATTTACCCTAACCTGGTTTTTGTACCCCAATGGCTCCTTGTCTTTAATCCTTTCTGCTTTTGATTCTGTGTATGCATACTGTCTGTGCAGGAGAAAATACATCACTGGCATTGCTCTTCACCTTCTCAGGAGCATGCCATCATATAATGGCTTCACCATTGTTTTGCTGGCAGCTTGTGTGCCATGTAGACACACTGAGGATAGAATCATAGCATCACAGAATCATAGAGTCATAGAGTATTGGAATAATAGAATCATAGAATCATAGAGTATTGGAGTCACAGAATCACAGAATCATAGAATCATAGAATCACAGAATCATAGAATCACAGAATCATAGAGTATTTGAGTCATAGAATCATAGAGTATTGGAGTCATAGAATCACAGAATCATAGAATCACAGAATCACAGAATCATAGAGTATTTGAGTCATAGAATCATAGAATCATAGAGTATTGGAGTCATAGAATCATAGAGTATTTGAGTCATAGAATCACAGAATCACAGAATCATAGAGTATTGGAGTCATAGAATCATAGAATATTGGAGTCATAGAATCACAGAATCATAGAATCATAGAGTATTTGAGTCATAGAATCATAGAGTATTGGAGTCATAGAATCACAGAATCATAGAATCACAGAATCACAGAATCATAGAGTATTTGAGTCATAGAATCATAGAATCATAGAGTATTGGAGTCATAGAATCATAGAGTATTTGAGTCATAGAATCACAGAATCATAGAATCACAGAATCACAGAATCATAGAGTATTTGAGTCATAGAATCATAGAGTATTTGAGTCATAGAATCATAGAGTATTGGAGTCATAGAATCATAAAGTATTGGAGTCATAGAATCATAGAGTCATAGAATATTGGAGTCATAGAATCACAGAATCATAGAATCATAGAGAATTTGAGTCATAGAATCATAGAGTATTGGAATCATAGAACCACACAGTCATAGAATAGTCTGAGTTGGAAGAGACCTCCAAAATTCATCCCCCTACAGTCAGCAAGGACATCCTCCACTAGAGCAGGTTGCTCAGAGCCCTGTCCAGCCTCACCTTGAATATATCCAGGGATGGAGCCTCAACTACCTCCCTGGACAACCTGTTGCAATGTTGCAGCAGCCTCCTGGTGCAGAACTTGTTCATCTCAGCCAATCTAAATGTTCTCTCGTTTCAAACCATTGTCCCTCATCCTGTCCCTGCAGGCCTTTTTAAATGGTCTCTCTCCATCCTTCTTGTACCTCACTTCAGGTCTTGGCAGGCTGCTCTTAAGTCTCCCTGGAGCCTTCTCTTCTCCAGGCTGCACAGCCCCAGCTTCCTCAGTCTGTCCTGTAGCAGAGATGTTCCAGCCTCCTGATCATCTTCACAGCCCTCCTCTGGACCATCAGGTACATGTCCTTCCTATGTTGAGGGCTCCATTTCTCCAGCTTTCACATCTTCTCCCCACAAATGACAGGATGGGCTGTGGACTCTTCTGTTTCTTGAGAAGCAGACCACACAGAATTGAGATCTACCCAAATATAGTGAGGTAGAGTTCTCTGGATACCAGCCAGAATTAGCAAAGCTTGGGTTATCACCATACAGGATGAGCTGCTGGCAATGGTCTCTGTCTGGCAAAGGATGAGAAAGGTCTCTCATTGCTCAGGCATCCCAATGCTTAAAGAAGAGCAGAGAAGGCTCTTGAAATGCATAGGCTGCATACACTGAGGTGATTGTACTGTCAGCTACAGCTTTCTCAAGAGCTCCTTAGGAAACTATTGTCTCCTATAAGCATTTTGCTTATGTCTGTGCCCACAAGCTGGCAGGCTCAGAACACCATTAACCTTCACATGCTTTTATTACTGCCACTTTAACTTAAAAATCTATTCCACCAAGTCACTTAGCAATATGTATTTTTCAACATATGGCCTAGGCAACCTTCACTGATTTGTAACCTGACTTTGGGAACCACTGACTTAAGCAATGAAATAAAGGCCCAGATCTCTTCAGACAGGAAGCCTGCAGTGACACACATTTTTTTCCTTTCCACTTGTGTTTTGCTGAAGTCAGATGAATGAAAATACTCTCAAATCCTCCCCTTCCCTATTCCATAAAATAGCTTGGGTTGGAAGTGACCTCCAAACTTTCAAGGCCTGTCTAGTTGTGTTCCTGTGTGACCTGAGCTAGATTGTGTGGTCCTGCTCTGGCAGTGGGGTTGGACTGGATGATCTCTTTGGGTCCCTCCCAGCCCCTGACATCCTGTAAGCCTGTGATCCTGTGATCCACACCAACCCCCTCTTATCCTTATGTGTGTTTCAGCAAGTCAGCATTGTGGTTAGAATCACAAAATCATACAATGGTCTGGGTTGGAAGTGACCTCCTAAAGTCATCCAGTCCAACCCCTCTGCAGTCAGCAAGGGCAACCTCAACTAGAGCAGGTTGCCCAAAGCCCTGCCAAGCTTCACTATGAATATCCTCAGGGATGGGATCCCAACCAACTTCCTGGGCAACCTGTTGCAGTGTTGCAGCACCCTCCTGGTGCAGAACTTGTTCCTCACAGCCAATCTAAATCTGCTCTGCTCTAGTTTGAAGCCACTGCCCCTCATCCTATCACTATTCTGAAGTGAACCTCCATAAAAAGACAAATAAAGCCTGCATGCTAAATACTGGGAGGGAATACTTAGGAAGAAAAAACCTGGGAGAACTCCGGAGTGTCCTGAAAAAGAAAGAACACAGGTGTATGGCCAAAAAAGGAACTAAAATGAAATGCCACAGGCTTGTTAGGAGCATACCTGCTTCTGTGGCGGAGCCCTGGGCATAATCTGAAGATCTAACAATGAATGCCTAAGTGGCTGCACATTTGTTGCTCATTATTTCAAACAGGAGGGGTTTGCTAGCAGTTACCACACAGAGATATCTGGCATTACCACTTTCACTAAATTTAGAACAGGAAATGACAGCATGAACTGACACAGCAGTCCCATGAGCCCATCAGGCAGAGAGTGCCACTGAAAGGAGTAGCCCTGCCTCATCCCTACCCCTCCTCCTCCCTGCCCCGGCCCCAGAGCCATCCTGCCCTCTTTCTACATGAGCATCCCTTATAGTCTGACATCCTGGACTGGTGCTGGAGTGGGTCCAGAGGAAGGCAATGAAACTGGGGAAGGGCCTGGAGAATAAATCTTATGAGGAGTGACTTGGGGACCTGGGGATGGTTAGTGCGAGGAAGAGGAGGTTGAGGGGAGACCTCATTGCTGTCTGCAGCTACCTGAAGGGACATTGTGGAGAGGCTGCTGCTGGCCTCTTCTCACAGGTAACTGGAGACAGAACAAGGGAGAATGGCCTCAAGGCGAGGCTGGGGAGATTTAGCTTGGACATTAGGAAAAGGTTTTTCATGGAGAGAGTGATCAGGGACTGGAATGAGCTGCCCAGGGAGGTGGTGGAGTCAGCAACCCTGGGTGTGTTTCAGGGTGGTTTGGATGTGGTGCTTGGGGCTATGGTTTAAGGTGAATCTTGTAGAGTAGGGTTCTAGGTTGGACTTGGTTATCCTAAGGAGCTTTGCCAACCTGCATGGTGCTGTGGTTCTGTGATCGTCTGGGCTGAGGCACAAAGCCCAGGTGGAAGCTCCACTCACAAGCAACCTCAGTTCACTGGGTGGGCATGCAAGCAGCTGTGCTGATACAAAGCAGGACACAATGTGAAAAGGGGAGAAGGAATCATGGAGATGAGGAACTGTATGTCTTTAAAAGTCATTTAGATGTGGTGCTTGTGGCTATGGTTTAAGGGGAAACTTCATAGAGTAGTGTTAGGGGTTGGACTTGATGATCCCGAGGGTCACTTCCAACCAGAATGCTTCTGTGTTCTGTGTATGAGGTTTAACAAGGCCAAGGGGCAGCTCCTGCACTTGGGTCACAACAACCCCAAGCAACACTACAGGGTTGGGGCAGAGTGGCTGGAAAGCTGCCCAGCAGAAAAGGACCTGGGGGTGTTGTTTGACAGGTGGCTGAACGTTAGCCAGCAGTGTGTACAGGTGGCTGAGAAGGCTAGCAGCATCCTGGCCTGGATCAAACCCAGTGTGGCCAGCAGGAGTAGGGAAGTGATCATGCCCCTGTGCTGGGTGCTGGTGAGGTCACACCTCAAATGTTTGGTTCTGTTTTTGGCACCTCACTACAAGAAAGACATTGAGGCTGGAGCACCTCTCCTGTCTGGAGGCAGACTGAGAGAGTTGGGGTTATTCAGTATGGAGAAGAGAAGGCTCTGAGGAGACCTTATCGTGGCCTTCCAGTGTCTGAAGGAGGCTACAAGAAGGCTGGGGAGAGACTTCTTAGGCTGTCAGGTAGTGATAGGACTGTGGGGAATGGATCCAAGCTAGAGGAGGGGAGATTTAGAGTAGATGTTAGGAAGAAGTTCTTCAGCATGAGGGTGGCGAGACACTGGCACAGGTTGCCCTGGGAGGTGGTGGAAGCCTCATCCCTTGAAATTTTTAAGGCCAGGCTGGATGTGGCTCTGAGCAACCTGATTTAGTGTGAGATGTCCCTACCAATGGCAGAGGGGGTTGGATTGGATAATCCTTGAGGTCTCTTCCAACCTTGACAGTTGTGTGATTCTGTAATTCTGTCCTGGGGCATGTCTAGAGAGCAAATCTTACAAGAAGCAGCTGAGGGGACTGGGATTGTTTAGTCTGGAGAAGCAAGGCTGAGGGTAGAGCTTCTCACTCTCTACAGCTCCCTGCAAGGAGGTTGCGGTGAGGTAGGCATTGGTCTCCCAAGACATAGAACAAGAGGAAGCAGCCTCAGAGGGACAAATGAGTGAAAGCTGGCAAACTTCTGCATCACTATATGCCAAATGTTGGCATAGAATGGCAGGAGATTTTGAAGCAACTACCAGTTGCAAAAGTGTACTATTTTTTTTTTTTTAATGGAGCAAACACAGTTGGTTCCCTCAGCAGTGTGCTTTGCAAATGGGGAAGAACACCCTTGCACCCAGACATCAGGAGTGACGAAGGTTCCCCCAATGTTCGTGCTTCCTTGTAGCTCATTGTCTGCACAGTGACAATTGACCTTCCCGTATTTGCTCTGGTGATTTGAGATTGGGACATATTTTACTTCCTTTCCTCCTCCCAAACCAAAATGAGCTTGCACTTTGCCGTTACCAAGAGCTGCAGCTGCTAGGTTGCTCACATCTATCTCTTCAGTGCACCTTCCCAGCGCAGCTGCTCAGCTGCTCATTGAGCTTTTCACTCTTTCCTGCCTCTAGTACAAGATTTTGCCTTGACCATGCCAGAACCTTAAAGAGATTTTCTCTCTTGGAATGATGACAATGTATATTCATCTACCCTCAGCAGATCACTATAAAGAAACTAGGTCATCTTATTCCTGTCTGAGCACTACCTGTTTGCTTCCAGTGTCTTCTTCAATCTTTGTGCATCAAAGAGATATTTATACACCTCCATGGAATGCTTTCTCCTCCAAGAAGTCAGTCAAAAATCTATGATTGTATGAAGTCGGTCAAAACTCATGGCTCCTTCCTAAGGTGCAGAGAAGATGAAGCTGAACCAGCAGTGGGTTATGCACGTGCAAGGGAGTATCTTTGTCGTTTCAAAGAAACCACAAAGTAGCCTGGATAGGTAGGTTTAAGGGAGAGTGACCATCTTTCAGATTAAAATTGCTTAAGAAAGGGCAAAATGCCACGTGGTAGTGTGAGTAGTGAGAGAAACCAGTGGGAGAAAGAGCCCTGCAGACACCAAGGCTGGTGAAGAAGGAGAGAAGGTGGTGCTTCATGTGCTGCAGCAGAGACTGCCCCCACTTCAGGCCCTGAAAGAGACTCCCTTGAAGCATGTGTGGCTCTGCAGCTCCTGGAGAAGGTCATGCTGGAGCAGATATCCACACTGCTGCCCATGGAGGCAGAGATATTCTGCAGCCATGGCAGCCTATGGAATAGCTCTGGAGATACTCAAACCCAACCTGACTGCATCCCTGTGTGACCTGCGCTACCTGGTCCTGCTCTGGGCCACCCAAGTGTGGAAAAGCACTCTGAGCACAGCCTATGGGTTGTCTTTACTCTCTCACTTACTATACCCCAATGACAAGAGTTGACTGCCTGCAGTGGAATACAGTCAGTTATACTGTGGTCAGTGGGTAAAATGGAATTGCTGGAAACAGACCCACACAGAATCACAGAATGTTAGGAGTTGGAAGGGACCTCCAGAAATCATCCAGTCCAACCCACCTGCTAGAGCAGCACTACCCAAAGCAAAGCACACATCCAGCTGGATTTTGAATGTCTGCAGAGAAGGAGACTCCACAGCCTCTCTGGGCAGCCTGCTCCAGGCCTCTGACACCCTCACAGGCAAAAAGCTTCCCCTCCTGTTCCCCTGGCACCTCCTCTGCTCCAGCTTGCGCCCAGTGCCCCTTGTGCTGCCCTTGGCCACCCCTGAGCACAGCCTGGCTGCGTCCTCCTGACACTGCCCTGCACATCTTTAGCACAGCACTGAGGGCAGCCCTCAGGCTCCTCTGCTGCCAGCTGCCAGCCCCAGCTCCCTCAGCCTGCAGTGGGACATCAGATGTTCCTCTGCCTGCAGCAGGTTTGAGGCTCTGACCATTTTTATATCCATTGCAGTCTGTTTCAAGGAATTATCCTTATGCCAACCTCAGTAAAACTCTTAATTTACTGAAGCTGTAACTCACTCATTTCCAGACTTGTAACATATTTTGTGCCTTTTATTTATTTGCTTCTGTGGCTACAGTCATGGGTGTTTTGCTGCCCCAGCATCCCAGCACAACTACTTTTTTCCAGGATCATTTCCATTTGAATGGACCCTTCTGACTTAGGATGACTAAAGGGAACTCCTCTTAAGAACATAGTGATTTTTTGGGAAACCAAATAGATTAATATAAAGTGGTATTGAGAAGTCTCTGCTCAATAGTTTGCTAGAGGTACAACAGCCCATACTGGGCCTTTTCTGGGAGGTACAACAAAGCTCTGTCAACATTCCTGAGGAGTATGTTCATCTTTAAAAAAATAATCTATAATCAGTACAGTCACCAAAGAATGAGACAGAGAAAATAATTTACCATACAGGAAAGGTCCTAGAAATAAAGTCAGGTATAAATTGCTTTTCTGTGGATGTCACATATTTGTTCATAAAGAAGAATCAGAGAAGTTCTCACTTTTCCCATGTACCTCAGGTTAAAAGTCAGACTCAGATGCTGTTGAACTTGAAAAGTATCCAAGGTAGTCATCCAATACCTTGCCCGAAGATGTCCTTTCTGAAAGAGAAGGTCTGGACTAATTCTGGGATGCATCAAAAAAAAGTCTGACAGGCAGGACAGGGATGTGATTCTGCCCTTCTGCTCTGCTCTTGTGAGACACAGCCTGGAACACTGCATTCAATTCTGGTGCCCCCAGTAGGAGAGGGATGTGAAGGTGATGGAGTGGAAACAGAGGAGGACATGAAGATGATCAGAGGGCTGAAGAACCTCCCTTATGGAGAGAGACAGAAAGCTGAGGCTGCTCAGCCTGGAGAAGAGAAGGCTCCAGGCAGACCTCAGAGCAGCCTGCCAAGACCCGAAGGGGCTACAGGCAGGCTGCAGAGGGACTGTTTGCAAAAGTCTGCAGGGACAGGATGAGGGCAATGGTTTTAAATGAGAACAGAGCAGCTTGAGATTGGCTGTGAGGAACAAATTCTGCACCAGGAGGCTGCTGCAACACTGCAACAGGTTGCCCAGGGAGGGCGTTGAGGCTCCATCCCTGGAGCTGTTAAAGGTGAGGCTGGGCAAGGCTGTGAGCAACCTGCTCTAGTGGAGGATGTCCCTGCTGAGTGCAGGGTGGTTGGACCTTTGGAGGTCCCTTCCAACCCAGACCATTCTCTGATTCTATTTGAGGAGGCAGGCACATAAGGGTAAAAGAGAACACTAATTTCCTGGCACTTCAGGCTTTATGTGCTTCTTTTTTCATCTCAGTCACAGAGTATTAAAGGTTGTTTAATATTTAATATGGCAAATTATTTGACCTGGGTGGAAACAAGAGGTGAATGTTCTGCACAGAGCATTCAGAATGTCAGTCAAATTACAACTAATGGCAGTGCTGTGGTTTGTTAAAACCCCTGTGGTTTACTTAGCCAAAGAGCTTTCTGGTGCCAGCAAGAATGTCACATCAGCATCACTGTTAACATCTGTAAAGAGTAAATAAAAATATACTTAGTAAAAAAAAAAACTACTGAGGTATATAGAAAAAGGTTGAAATACTATCTTTGGTCTATAAATGAAGAACCAAATTGCTACCATTTTATTATCCTTTTCCATCACACAGAGATTCATAGAATGCTTTAGGTTGGAAGGGACCTTGGAGATCACCTACTTCCAACACCCTGCCATGGGCAGGGATACCTCCCGCTAGCCCAGGTTGTTCAAGGCCTTATCCAACTCAGGCCTTGAACAGCTCCAGGGAGGAGGCATCCACGACCTCAATGGGCAACCTGTGCCAGTGTCTCACCATCCTTACTGGAAAGAATTTCTTTCTAATCTTCAGTCTAAACCTGCCTTCCTCAAACTTCTTCAATGCATTCCTTCTCATCCTGTCACACATCCAGCTGTGTTTGGAATGTCTGCAGAGAAGGAAACTCCACAACCTCTCTGGGCAGCCTGCTCCAGAATTCGGGCAGCCTGCTCCAGGATTCTGGCACCCTCAAACTGAAAAAGTTTCCCCTCCTGTTCCTGTGGCACCTCCTCTGCTCCAGCTTGCCCCAGTGCCCCTTGTGCTGCCCTTGGCCACCCCTGAGCACGGCCTGGCTCTGTCTTCCCAACACTGCCCTGCACATCTTTAGCACAGCACTGAGGGCAGCCCTCAGGCTCCTCTGCTGCCAGCTGCCAGCCTCAGCTCCCTCAGCCTGCAGTGGATCATCAGGAGATGTTCCCCTGCCTGCAGCAGCTTTGAGGCTGTGGCCTGGACTCTATCCAGCAGTTCCCTGAGATCCTTCTTGCGCAGAGGGACCTAGAACTGGACACAATATTCCAGATGTGGCATCTTGCTACAGAAAACAGCATCAAAGATTCTCTATTCTTTTGGTCTGGATACCTCACAAATTGCCTCCCACCTTTATCTGATTTTGGAATGTAGATGCTGTGGGGACACGGGGCTGGAATCCAGTCCTGTGGGATGTGGCTGTGTGTCTAGAAGTATGAATTCAGTGTGGCAAACACCCCACAGTGAACACAAAAAACACTTGGCCATTGGTAATGATACAAGACACAACTCTCTGTTTTCTTTTATAAACTAGTGAAATGCATATTTCTTTGGTGGCTTGAGGCAAAGTTACAGTTGTTATTTTAATATCCCTCCTGGATCTTCAGTAGAGAAGGTATGACATGTTTCTTAGTCCTGTTTTTTCGCAATGAAGAACTCCCAACACAGAGAAGAACTTTGGACTTTGGGTGTTGTGCTTAGAATATGACAACATGTGTAAAATCCCAACTGGAGAGACTAAACCTCCTTATTTAATGGTTATAGATCTAAGAGATTTCTTTTCCATATTGGTTCAGTTCACATTCAGCAAACACTACACTGATGGTCTTTACACCTACCTGCCACCTTCTGACCAAAGAACATTAACAAGTAGTTGTTCTATTAGGATGTCCAAGAGGTAGAGCTGCCCCAAAAACCTGTGATAGAAAACACAGATTTGGTAGGTAGGCACAAAGCTTGAACAGGGGCAGCCCCTTTTTCACAAACTGAGCTCTCAACTTTGTGCTGAATATGTGCAATGTTCAGATTAGGCATAAGATCCTCCTCCCTTAATACGTTTTAACTCCTTTCAGCATCACAGCTAGTCCATATCACTCCCTTATCCTAGAATTGCTCACTCCTTGTTTACCTCTTTGCAGTGCTGAAGGCAGAAAATAGACTCAGAGATGATTTTATTTGCTCTTCAGTGCTACCATTGCTTAAAAAAAACCAAAACCAAAACAAAACTCTAACCTGTTTTTTTTTTTTCCCCCCTAGTTATCTGCAATTTACATGAGTCACAACTAGTATGGGAGATTACAGAACACAAGGTGAGTGATTTGGGGGGAGAGCTATACTTCAACATTCAGCAGAGAAGTGTAAACATTTTAACTGCCTCTTTGTACTGCCAGGCTGTTTCTGGTGTTCACAGAAACATGACCAAGAACATGAAAAAAACCCACAAAATCCAGAGCTGTGGAAATTAGCAGAAGGTCTTTTTGCTTTGCTTTTAAACTGAGCAAGTTTGACAGAAACAGTGTTAGGTTAACACAACTCATTGTAAGAGCCAT
Source organism: Eubucco bourcierii (assembly GCA_013396675.1). Classification (NCBI taxonomy): domain Eukaryota; kingdom Metazoa; phylum Chordata; class Aves; order Piciformes; family Ramphastidae; genus Eubucco; species Eubucco bourcierii. The sequence goes on along the minus strand of VWZE01016562.1, from coordinate 322,619 downwards.
TCCCCTAACTTCATGATAAGTTCTTTTTAAAAGCATAATATGTTTAAACTCCCTGGGATTGATCATATCCACACCACAAAGAAAAGCAACCTGCAGTCTTGTGCTTTAGGAATGGGGAAGAAGTAGCCAGAAGCAGGCACAGGACAAGTTTGTCCTGTCAAGCACCTTCCTGTTCCACTATGTACCTGCTTCAGTGCATTCAAAGACACCATCGCTCTAAGCAAGGATCTTCACCTGAATGAAATTTAGTGTGCAGGATTTAGCCCCTAGAGGTAAACTTACGAGCTGCCTGGGGAGGTGGTTGAGACACCCACCCTGGATGTGTTTCAGAGTCATATGGATGTGGTGCTTAGGGATATGGTTTAAGGTGAATCTTGTAGAGTAGTGTTCTAGGTTGGACTTGGTGATCCTGAAGGGCTTTGCCAACCTGCATGATTCTGTGATTTAATTCCAGCTCTTCTTTGCCAGCATTTCTCTTATGAAACCCTGTTTATCACAGAATCACAGAACATTAGGGGTTGAAAGGGCCACTGAAAGGTCGTCCTGTCCAACCCCCTGCCAGAGCAGGAGTACCTAAAGCACATCCCACAAGAACACGTTCAGGTGGGCTTGGAATGTCTGCAGAGACAGAGACTCCACAACCTCTGTGGGCAGCCTATTCCAGTATTTTTTCACCCTCACAGGCAAAAAGTTTTTTCTTCTGTTCTTGTGGCACCTCCTCTGCTCCAGCTTGCCCACAGTACCTCTTGTCCTATTATTGGGCATCACTGAGCAGAGCCTGGCTCCATCCTCCTGACTCTACCCTGCACATCTTTATCACCAGGAATGAAGGCAACCCTCAGGCTCCTCTGCTGCATGCTTCAAGCCCCAGCTCCGTCAGTCTGGCCTCAGAAGAGATGTTCCACTCCCTTATCATCTGGATTCCTCACACCCTGCATCCTCAGGAAGACATCCTGCCTTTGAGGTTTGCAGAATTTGCATCGGTCTCATCTTTAGTAGCATGGAGAAGAATTGTTGCCTAAAGCTCCATCCTTTCCCTCAAGTTGTGCAGTGGGAATTGCTTTCCTCAGCTGTGCCCTGGAGCCAGGTTACTGTCAGCAGTACTCCAGCACCCCCTTCTCTTCCCTCCCCCGCCCCCCAAGAGTAGTTCCCAAACATTTTGGTATATTAAGCAATTAACAAAGGGGGAAAAAAAAGTCCTTGAAAACGCTGCACTTGCAGAATATGCCTCCTCTAAAGCAATTAAAGAGAGGGAGGGGAGTGCCACAGATGCAGCTCACTGCTGCCCTGATGGCTAAGTGAAGTTCATCTGCACCATCAATAACCTGAACTGGCTGACGGCTCAAGTATGAACCTCAAACGGAATCAAATGAAGGCTGCTAATTCTGAAAACCTCTGTCTGCATCAGGGCTTCATGCCACGAAGTCTGTTCGGAGGGTGAAGCCACCTACGCAAGAAAAAAGATCGGTGTAAGACTGAGCACACTGTACACCAAGGAATTCAAACCAGTTAAATCAGACTGGCAGTTCCTCCCCCCGAGTCTGTAGTACCCAGCTACCAAGTACCCTCCACCTTTTCTGTCCACCTAGCCGGTACTGCTTGCTGCTTTCAACCTGCCTCCGGCAGCCGCACGTCTCGGCAGCTGCCCTACCAGGCCCGCGTTCGCCACATCGGTCCGGGACGACGCCCGCACCCGCGGGGCCGCCAGGCGGGGAGGCGCCCCGCAGCCGTAGCCGGGCCCGCCTTGCAGAGGGGGCCGCTCCCAGGCGGCCCCGCCGGCCGCTGCCGCTCCGAGTTCCCTCTCGGCTTCTGGCAGCACCTCCCTCGTGTGCCTCCGCCTCCCGGCCGCGTCCAACCGCTGCCCCAGCTACCGGGGCCGGCGGCAGCGTCTCCTCGCAGCAAGTGCCGAGCGGGCAGGCGGCAAGGAGCGGGACGGGACAGGCGGTCCCACGGGGGACAGGTGAGCGCCTGCTCGGCTGGCAAGAGGCAGAGGCGGCGGACCCCTCGGGTGCGAGGAGTGACCGGTACCGTGTCCAGCCGCGAAGTTGAGAGTCGCCCTGCGCTGCCGGTCTTGAGGCGAGCGACGCTCCGGGGCCGGGCGGCAGAGGTGCGCGGCTTTTCGGGGATTTATTTGCCCGCGGAACCCTCCCCAGAGGGGCTACCGGCGTGAGGGCGGGAAGGTCCACCGGAAAGCTGCCTGTGAGGCTGGTGGTAGCGGGTGGAGGAGGGCAGGTGAAGGAGCTTGGATCTCTGCAGCACGGCCCCGCGACTCCCGCTCGGTCACAGAGTGGCGCTTGTGGGCTTCGCCTGGTGGAGGGAGGCTCGGTCCCGGGTGGGGAAGCTGAGGGGAGATCCCGGCCGCCAGCCCAAGGCGCGCTCTGGCACAGGGGCGGGGTCCGCTTGCGCCCGGGGCCGTTGGGACTGGCGGCGGGGCCGGGGCGGGCGTGAGGCGACGGCAAGGGCTTGCGGGGAACGCGTCTACGAGGTCGTCTTGAGGGTGGACTGCTCTTCTCAACAGGTACGTTTCTCGATGCTGCCGCTGGAAGGGTTTCTTTGCGCTTTTGTTTTAAGTACTTAATCCACGGTGATGCGAAATCAGTGAGGTGTTTTAAATCGGCTTAAAGAGTGACTGATTTGGAGTGAGGCGTCGGTAGGGTTTGAATGCGATTTGCAAGGGCAGCGTCCCGTCGGGACGGTGTTTTCCAGGCTGGGTTGGGTTTTGCTCTGACACACTTTTTCTGTGGCAGTGGGTGTTGAGGAGATGTTCAGCTTCAGAGTTTCGATGCTTTGTTTCTCGCACAGTCTGCAAAGTAACCTGGAAAGGTTTTCAACCACCCGTTGTGCACAGCCATTGGTTTGGGTTTGGTTGGTTTTTTGTCTTGTTTTGTTGGTCTTTTGTCATCCCTCTTTGCAGTGGCAGAGTGCACTTGGAGCATCCGTTCCCTGCTGTGTTTATTTTTCATTTGCTTAGTAAATACATAGGTTTGGTCATTCGTGGGTAGCGTTTATAACTGAACTCCGTTGCTTTTGCTGTGTGATTGTCTTGCATTGATTTACGTTGAAGAAATGTTTGTAAACTAACTGACTAACCTTCCAGAGAGATGCTTGCCCCACAAATGAAACATGTACAAGCCCGGGCTGGTTTTGGCTGACCTGAAATCAGTTCTAGTAATGCTTAAGACGTGGTAGAAGGAGCTTCAACATGAGCTAGGCGTGCAGGTCTAAATGTTACTCGGTCCCAAAGCACATCAGTTGAGTCTGAATCTCTTGTCACTTGTGCTGGGAAGGTAAAACTGGCGTTTTGTTTCTCTACTCCAAACATGTTTCTTCCTTCTGTTAACAGTATACTTCAACATTAGATCTGTGCAAGCTGATGTTCCTGTACTTAAGCTTCAAGCTTACTGCTTTAGCTCTTGCTTCCCAAGCTGGAAAGTAGACTGAGTGGAGGAAAGAAGCAGGATTTGGTTGTCTGCCGTGTGACCATATAGCTGCTTACTGAATTCAACTAAAGAACTTGGCTTAGGTAGGCTCTCCGAGTGCTGGTCTTGACAAGGGAAGTACACTGAGTGATGAAGGCAATCTAAAGTGAAATGCTTTGGAAGAAGCTGCAGGGAAGAAGTTGCCTGTAAGCAAAGTTTGCTCAGATCTGAATTGGGGCCACAAGATTTTCTGCTTACACTGCAGGCTAGTATTAGGCTACTGCTGTGGCAGTCAGGCAGCAAGTGGATTAATGGTAGTAGTATCTCTATTAATATTACTCTACTATGTTAATATTACTTTACTAATGTTAGTAGTATCTTTATTAATATTACTCTACTATGTTAATATTACTTTACTAATGTTAGTAGTATCTTTATTAACATTAGTATCTTTGCATTACTTTAGTAATGTTAGTATCCTTATTACTTTTAGCCTCTTCTTGGTATTACTTTTAGCCTCTTCTTGGTGTTTCTTTTAGCCTCTTCTTGGTGTTTCTTTTAGCCTCTTCTTGGTGTTTCTTTTAGCCTCTTCTTGGTATTACTTTTAGCCTCTTCTTGGTGTTTCTTTTAGCCTCTTCTTGGTGTTTCTTTTAGCCTCTNTAGCCTCTTCTCGTTATTTCTTTTATCTTCTTCTTGGTGTTTCTTTTAGCCTCTTCTTGGTATTACTTTTAGCCTCTTCTTGGTGTTTCTTTTAGCCTCTTCTTGGTGTTTCTTTTAGCCTCTTCTTGGTGTTTCTTTTAGCCTCTTCTTGGTGTTTCTTTTAGCCTCTTCTTGGTGTTTCTTTTAGCCTCTTCTTGGTATTACTTTATCAATGTAAGTAGTATCTTTATTAACATTACTTTAGTATCTTTGCACTACTTTAGTAATGTTAGTGTCTTGGTATCAGTTTGGTGTCTTGGTATCAGTTTGGTGTCTTGGTATCAGCTTGGTGTCTTGGTATCAGCTTGGTGTCTTGGTATCAGTTTGGTGTCTTGGTATCAGTTTGGTGTCTTGGTATCAGTTTACTAATCTAGTATCTTTATGAATATTTATTAATAGTATTACTTTATTGATCTTAGTATTACTTTACTAATATTAGTAGTATATTAATACTACTTAATATCCTGTTATTTATAGTGTTAGGAGTATCTTTAATAGTAACTTTGTCTTGGTATTACTCTAGTATCTTAATATTACTCTACAAATGTTAGCAGTATCTTTATTAATGTTACCTTAGTATCTTAATATTATCTTAGTATCTTAACATTACTAATGTTAGTAGTATCTATTAATATTACTTTATCTTACTGTTATTTTACTGACTAATGGTGGTAGTATTTTTATTAACATCATTTTAGTATCTTAAGGTAGTTCAACAGATCAGATGGAGCTCGTGAGCAGTTTTTTTTCTCTTCTGTGCCTTCCAAAAAGTGTTAAACTTCTCTTTCTAATGGACCCACAGAAACCGGCTCAAATTAAAGCTAGCTCAAGAGAGGTGAAGTTCTGAGTCCCCATTCTCAAGTTACAACGTTTTTGTGCTGTGAGTGCTTTTAGTCAAGTCTTCCACTAGTAACTAGGATGCTGGCAGGCTGAGAAACTTCTGGGCTTCAAGAGAGAATAACTGTTGTTAAATTTGGACAATTTTCTGTTCTTGATGTGTAACATGAGCAGTGGCCTTGGCTAGCAGTATCACTTTTAAAAGTGATCACTGTACTTGAGTTTGGAATTGGGTGTTTTCAGTGAAACGGTAAATTAGATTAGAAGGCCAAAATTAGGGTAGCTGATGCAATTAACCTCACTGACTTCAGTGGAAGAATTGGCCTGAATAGGGCGTGCTGAAATGCTGAATGTTCGGCTTAGTAGCATTATTGTTATGTCTAGGTTCAAATAAAACCTTTGCTCTTTTTTTCTCCAGTCTAATGATTTAGAGAATATTAATTTCCCTACAGGATACTGGTAGGTGCTACTCAGCTTGTGAACAAGAAAGGAGCAGGGTCAATAATTTTTTGTGTTTATTAGATGCCCTTAATTATCAAGGTCTTATTTTTTCCATTCATAAATTCCTGGTGAAATAACAATTTGGCAAACGATGGGCAGATAGATTTATGTAACTATTTGGTAATTAGTAGGACTCAGTTATTTGAGAGTCTTGAATTGTTTTGGAGCCAAAAGATCTTTGAAATGTATTGTTGCTAAGAGTGGACAAAAGAGCCTTTGTAGCTGATGTGAAATCAAAAGAAAAAAAAATGGATCTCAAACCCCTCCCTGCATGAGTCATATGGATTTGTTTCCAGCTGTGAGCTGAACATCTTGTATACCACAGGTGCTCAACATGTGTCACTTACATCGACTTGGGGACGCTGTTATTGCAGGTAGTGAAACTGATACAAGACTTTAGAAGTGTGTTTGGTAGGAGAAATCCCAGCCTCCGCCTTTTCTGCTTTTATTGATGAGTACAGTCCAGAAATCTAATTATTGTTTGACACAACAACCACTTTTCTGCCAGCGTTTGTTAAGAGAGTGATGCTTGTTCTTCCACTCCAGGTCCTCCTGTACTGGCTACTGAAATAAGTTGTTCTGTTCTCAACATCTCAGACCAACAAAACATAGTTTGCAACATGAGTGACTTTATTTTTGTTTGCTTTAAAAGAAGGCTGTAGAACGTCAGTTCCACTAGATGAGACAGTGTATGGAAAAGAAACACAATCATAGAATCAGAGAATTGTTTTAGTTGGAAAAGACCTCCAGGACGATTGAGTCCAACCATCAATGCAACACCTCCATGCCCACTAAACCACCTCCCGAAGTGTCTTGTCCACCCTTTTTTTTTTATATGCCTCCAGGCATAGTGACTCCACCACCTCCCTGGGCAGCCTGTTCCAATGCCTGACCGCTCTTGCAGGGAAGAAATTGTTCCTTATGTCCAACCTAAACCTCCCCTGCTGCAGTTTGAAGCCATTTGCTTTTAGAATCATAGGATCATCCAGGTGGAAAGAGACCTCCAAGCTCATCCAGCCCAACCTTTTACCCAGCCCCAGCCAATCAACCAGACCATGGCGCTAAGTGCCCCATCAAGGCTTTGCTTCAACACCTCCAGGGACAGCGACTCCACCACCTCCCTGGGCAGCCCATTCCAATGCCAATCACTTGATATTTATTGTCTAGCTGGTAGCTTTTACCTGTTAGCCTGTACTTGGAAGTTTGGAACTTTCTTCTGTGTTTCATTTGTGTCAACTGAAAAAGAAATCTGAGAGCCCTGTGGTCCACCACCTCCCTGGGCAGCCCATTCCAATGCCAA
>VWZE01016562.1:304799-315731 GCA_013396675.1 Eubucco bourcierii | reverse complement strand
TTCAGCTACTCTCTACCAGCACCCCCAGGTCCCTCTCTGCCTGGCTGCTCTCCAGCCCCTCTGTCCCCAGCCTGTAGCACTGCTTGAGGTTTTTGTGGCCAAAGTGTAGAACCCTGCACTTTAGCCTTGTTAAATTTCATCTCATTGGGCTCTACCCACCCATCCAGCCTGTCCAGGTCCCTCTGCAGAGGCCTCCTCCCCTCTTGTCCTGTTACTCCTTTGGGAGAAGAGACCACCGTCCACCTGGCTCCAACGTCTTTCCAGTGAGTCTACACAAAGTGTGCTGTCACTCTGTAGAATCCAGAGGAATGACTATTATTGATTTATTTCTATTTGTATTTCGTATGATTATTTTTTTTTTCTGAAATTGGCATGAGATGAGAGGTCCCATCCCTGGAGATATTCAGGGTGAGGCTTGACAGGCCTCTGGGCAACCTGATCTAGTGGATGATGTCCCTGCTGAGTGCAGAGGGGGTTGGAGCTTTGGAGGTCCCTTCCAACCCAGACCGTTCTATGATTCTATGAGTACCTCAAGTGTGTTGCCTTGGTTGCTAAAAAAAGAACAACCACTCACAATCAGTGAAGAGTTAGGTCCTAAGAGATCCATCAGTGGGTTGGCCATAAGCTGTCACGTTTGACAGGATGTGACATATTTAGAAATGGTAGAGACAGCAAGAAAATATGCTTATCACAGAGACATTACTGTACACATGCAAGAAAACATTCACTAAAAAATAAAAATCCCTTTAATATTCTTTAGAGGAAAAAAAAACCAACGAAAAAAACCAAACCCAACATTGTGGCTGTTTGCCTAGACTTAAGAGACATCTGGTCATGCCTGGTTGTGAATGTTGACAAGTGCCACATTGCATTTCTGACTTGAAGCCTGCAGAGGGACTGTTTACAAAGGCCTACAGGGACAGGATGAAGGGAATGGTTTGCCATTAGAGGAGACTGTGAGGAACAAGTTCTGCACCAGGAGGCTGCTGCAACACTGTAGCAGGCTGCCCAGGGTGGGAGTTGAGGGCCCATCCCTGGAGATCCTGAAGGTGAGGCTGGACAGGACTCTGAGCAACCTGCTCTAGTGGAGGATGTCCCTGCTGAGTGCAGGGAGTTTGCCTAGATGACCTTTGGAGGTCCCTTCCAACCCAGACCATTCTATGAATATCTTTTGTTTCTCTTGCACCGAATGCAATATGGACATAAGCTGACTGAATGTGTTTCTGCTAATACCTCTCACTTTGTATTTTAAAGTCTGGGGGACTTTATCATTACTCGTTCATAGCATAATCCAAGTGTTCATCTAATTTGAATTAAAAACTCTTTCCATTTTGTCACCCTTATCTGTGTTTCAGCAAGTCAGCACTGTGGTTAGAATCATAGACTCACAGAATGGTCTGGGTTGGGAGCGACTTCCAAAAGTCATCCAGTCCAACCCCCTCTGCAGTCAGCAGGAACAGCCTCAACTATATCAGGTTGCCCAGAGCCCTGTCAAACTTCACCTTGAGTATCTCCAAAGGTGTGGCCCCAACCACCTCCCTGGGCAACCTGTTGCAGTGTTGCTGCACCCTCACGGTGCAGAACTTGTTCCTAACATCCAGTGTAGATCTTCTCTGCTCTAGTTTGAAGCCACTGCCCTCATCCTGTCCCTGCAGTCTTTGCAAACAGTCCTCCTGCAGCCTTCTTGTAGCCCCCTTCAGGTCCTGACAGGCTGCTCTTAGGTTTGCCTGGAGCCTCCTCTTTTCCAGGCCGAACATCCCCAGCTCCCTTAGCCTGCTCTTGTAGCAGAAGTGCTCCAACCCCTCAATCAATTTTATGTCCCTCCTCTGGACTTGATCCATCATATCCTTGTCCTTCCTGTGTTGAGAGCTCCAGAGCTGGATGCAGTGCTCCAGATGAGGTCTCACCACAGCAAAGTGGCAGAATCACCTTTCTCCATCTTCTGATTACGTTGCTTTTGGTGCAGTCAGGATGTGAATGCCTTCTGGGTAACCTTCTGTTTAGGTGGTTTATTTGTAGGAAAGCTGATCACTTTTTTTTTACAGAAGTGGTAATGGTGAAAGAAGCCATGTGCAGTGTAGTTGTACAAAGGAAATTTTCTAAGCTAGTAGCATTTGTAGGGACTTCACACTGAAAAGATGATACAGAAGTTGCTTTGAGGTCATCTCTTGCTTTCAAGTATTCATGTATCTTGCTTTCAGGTATTTAAGAATGACTGCTATTGACTAACTTGTTTCAGATCTATTAGTTTGATGTGGGCTCCAGGAAGAACTTTGCATCCCCTTCTTTGCCTGACAGCTGGTTATGGGGCTTGTCCTGGTAATGGCACCATCTGCCCTCTGCTCCACAGATGTATATTGTAAGGAGAAGCAGTGCTGAAAGCAACCCAGGAAGTTGATCTGGCATTCTACAATGTCTTAATAGAGAAAAGCAGCCTCTGAGGAAACTTTATTGTGGCCTTCCAGTATCCAAAGAGGACCTACAAGAAAGCTGGGGAGGGACATTTTAGGGGTCAGATAGTGATAGGACTGTGGGGAATGGATCCAAGCTAGAGGAGGGGAGATTTGGATTAGACATTAGGAAGTTCTTCACCATAAGGGTGGTGAGACACTGGCACAGGTTGCCCAGGGAGGTGGCGGAAGCCTCATCGTGGATGTTTTTAAGGCCAGGCTGGATGAGGCTCTGGACAGCCTGATCTAGTGTGAGATGTCCCTTCCTATGGCAGGGGAGTTGGAACTGGATGATTCTTGAGGTCTCTTCCAACCCTGACAGTTCTATGATTCTGTGACTCCTCAATCTGTCTCTGGTGTGAAGGTCAAGGTTCCCAAGTGCCTGTGCTTGCTTAGACTGTGTGGGGTAGTGATGCCTTGTTCCTAAGTAGAGTTGTAGTGGGACTTTGGCAGGTGCTTGCTCAGTGCAACCATCTTTGAAAACTGCTGGGCTTTACTTCTTTGGTACAAACTTCATTTTGCTCATCAGGCTGTTGATTAGAACAGCATGAGAGATTGTTTAAGAGGGGGAAAAAAAACTCCACCACATATTCTGCTTCTTAGCTTGCAGACAAATGTTATCAGCTCCAACTGCAAGATCCAAGAGACCTGTTAAATCCAAGAAGTGAAGCTTTGGATGAAATCCCAGTATGGTTTCTTTTTTAGGGTGCTGCTGTTCAGGCCAAGTGAGCATGGGACAGAAAGTGTAAACTGAGCAGAAGCAACCATTTGTTGCCCCCCTCCCCTCCTTACAGTAAAATGAAGGTCTCATGTTTTTACAAGTAGGAAAATTACAATCATGACCTGAACAGTGGTGGTTCTGGCATGCCTGCTTGTGTAGGGTTTGGCCTGGCCCTCACTTGATTCCTTCCAGCCTGCTTACATTGTTCACTGGTTTGGATATCCCAGCTGGGGGAAAGTTTTTGTCCTTCCTTTTCTCTCTGCCTCAAATTTGAGTCCTGTTACTGAACACCAAGGGTTTGCAGAGCTTCGGAGGTGTTTGATGTTCTGTGCTTATATCTTTGCACACCTTTCCTCCTCCCTTTCACAGAGCTCAAGGTGCATGTCTAGACAAATGCAGTGTTTGTTGTGCTTTGTCTTCTGTTTTGCAGAACACTTCTCTTATTTCCCTCCTATAGATCTTCTGCACCTCTCATCCCAAAAGTATTCATTAATGAAAATGTAAACAACCTGCTTGTAGTGGAAGTAACCAGACTGGTGACAAACACAACTATTTTATTGCATCTCTGCTTCTTGTGCATCATCAGTACTGTGTAAATTCTTTGCAGAAGCCTGCTGGGGTGTTGTCACCGAAAGGCTTTATAGCTGCTTTGGAAGATTTAAAAGAGATAATGCTGCTCTCCCGGGGAAACACACAAAGCAGAAGAGGATATCCTGGGTAGTGTAGGACTTTCATCAAGAGCTAGAAAGAGGCCTCTTGCACATCTCCTAGGTGATTTCTGGATGGGAGGAGGTGAAACACTGCCAGCCTGGCTAGGAGGGAACAAAGACTTGCCTGAAGTTGTCCTCTGGTCCATTTGAGTGCTGTATCCAGCAACACAAGCTGCTGTAAGAGAATTAAGTACCAAAAGTACTTCTTGGCATGGAGGTCAGCAGGGAAGAGCCATGCTGTAGCACATTACACTGAGGAGTCCACTCAGGCAAACAGAATGGTAAAAGGTTGGAAGGGACCTCTAGAGATCATCTAGACCTTATATTCTCCAAACACCTTGCCTTCTCCCTGTGTCTCACAGAATCACAGAATGAGAGAATCAGACTGGTGAGGATTGGAAGGGACCTCTGGAAATTCTCTCACCCAACCCTGCTGCTAAAGCAAGGTAACACGGAGCAGGATGTCCAGAATCACAGTGTCTCTCCAGAGAAGGAGCCTCCACAACCTCTCTGAGCAGCCTGCTCCAGGGCTCAGCAGCTTCACAGCAAAGAAGTCTCATTGAGAAGTCTCATAATTCAATGTTAATGATTAAGCTTACACTTAGACATGTATCTAAGGGGAGCTCTGTGAATTGAACTGAGGGCAGACCTTGGCTTGCACAGCTTGGTATTTGTGAAATAAAATGAAATGTAAAACCATCTTTCTGATACCAGTATCCTGCAGCCATCTACAAAGATGATCCAAGGGCTGGAGTGCCTCTGCTGTCATGATAGGCTGAGGATGATGTTCAACCTGGAGAAGACAAGACTTCAGGGGCACCTTAGAGCTGCCTTCCAATGCCTGAAGGGATCCTACAGGAAGGCTTCATGAGCTGTCTAGCAATAGGACAAGAGGGAATGTTTGAAACAGAGATAGAACAGGGTTAGACTGGATCTAAGGAAGAAGGTCTTCAGCAAGAAGATGGTGAGACTCTGGAATAGGCTGCCCAGGGAGGCTGTGGATGCCTCCTGCCTGAGGTTGTTGCAGGCCAGGTTGGATAAGGCCTTGGCCAGCTGAGTCTAGTGGAGAGGTGTCCCTGGGCATGGTGGGGAGATTGGAGTAGATGACCTTGGAGGTCCCTTCCAACCTGAGCCATTCTGTGACTAAACATAGGAATGTTTTTCTCGGAGAGGTTTTCCTCCCGTTTATTTCTGTGGAGGGCTGAAACAGAGCTGGGGGTTTTGCAGAAGGTGATTGATGCCTGTAACTAAGTGGCTTGTTGCTTTCTGTAATCCAACTTTCAAAACATTGAAAATCTTTGAGAGCAGTAAGGATTTATGTCAGGACAACTTGTTTGGAAGGTCCTTGAACTGACTCCACCACTGCAGTTGGAGAAGTTGTCAATGTGCTGCATAAAGTGACTATGTGCAGAGCATTGCAGCCGTTGGTACACTGGAGAAATTAATGAAGCACAAGCTATTATCAGACACTAATAACCTTCATACTCCTTATTACTGCCTGCTGGAAAAATGCATTTAAAAACCCCCAAACCAACCCAATGGAACAACTTTTCTTTTTTTATTTTTTTTTTTAACCAGTGGTCTTAGTTCTGCTGTTAAACCAGTGAATCCTCTGTGTGCCAAAATTCACAGTGACATAAGACTTTCCAACAGAAATGTCCTCCCTATTACATCTGACTTGCTGCAGCCAACATTTAAAAATAACATAGAAAAAAACCCTTTACTACATTTTGCTTCCAGTCTGGAAAAATATAAAGGGATTGATGGAAGAAGTTTACAGTCATAGCATTTCTGAAAGTAATTAAAGTCATCAAGAAGTTCTTGTACCTGGCAGTGCAATGTTTCTCTTGCTCTTTCCTGCCTTTTTGTCACCTGATTGGAATAATGCAGACTGCCAGGGAACAGCTGCCAGATCTTCAAGGTCCCTTCCAACCCAACCCATGCTATGAATCTGTTCATTATATCCTCCTCCTCAGGAAGTTCTTTGATGGACAGCAGCCTGAGATGGTGCTGGTGTCACAGCCACCAGCCCTTGCCAAAGTCTCGTCAGCAAACCCCTCCTACACATCGTGCTTTGCTGGGACATAGAAGAAAGGAACTACTTTGACTCAGAGGGTAGAAATGGTGAAGTGATAGATACAGAGGAGGCCACAAAGGTGATCAGAAAGCTGAAGCACCTCTCCTGTGAAGATAGGCTGAGAGAATTTGGATTCTTCAGCCTGGAGAATAGAAGTCTCCAGGGAGACCTTAGAGCAGCCTTCCAGAATTTAAAAGGAGCTACAGAATAGCTAGAGAGGGACTTCTGGTAAAGGCATGGAGTGAAAGGATGAAGGGTGATGGCTTCAAACTGGAAGAAGCTTCATTTGCATGAGACTTCAGGAAGAAATTCTTCTCTGAGGGTGGTGAGGCACCAAAACATGTAGCCCACAGAAGTTGTGGAGGCTCCAAGGCTGAAAGTGTTCAAAGCTGGGTTGGATGGGGCCTTGAGCAACCTGGTGTAGGAGGAGGTGTCCCAACCTATGGCAAGGGGTTTGCAACTAGATGATCTTTTAGGTCCCTTCCAACCCAAACCAGTTTGTGTGTTTGCACACAGGATTTTAATAGAGGATAACTACAAAAGTAGGCAGAATGAGCATCAGAAGTATGGATTAAGGAAATGTGACTTGAACAAAAGGGATTGAAGTGCAGCAGGCAACAGCATGGTTAGAAGTAGGTGATTGGTTTTTGGGGGTCATGTTTTCCAGCATAAGTTTCTGTTGCCAACATTTTACACATTAATACCAAGAACCAGCTCTGGCTAAAACTTGACGTAAAGGAACTAACAATTATTTGCTGCCACTGGATAGAGACCTTCAAGAAGAGTTGTGAAATTTCAGTGTATCTTCAAGAAGTAGTTTAGCAAAGTCCACTAAAGACAACTGTGTTTGTGGTTTGCACTTTCTGTGGCTTTAATCCTGTTGATAACACAGCTGCTGTAAGTCAAGGCAAGCAGCAGCTCAAGGAGAGCCCTCATATCCCTTGATACACTGCACCAAGCAGTCCTCCTTCAGCCTGGTTGCAGAGGAACAGACTCCATCTGCTCTGCTCCAGTTGTGTTTGTAACACAAGCCCAGTTTCCTGAGGCACCTCAAAGGCCTTTTACTGTGGCTTGACTACTGGCTGAAAGGATTTAAAAGCAGGCAGTGGAACATCTCCTGTGAGGCCGGGTTGAGGGAGCTGGGCCTGGGAGCAGAGGAGTCTGAGGGCTGCCCCATGGACCAGTACATGCTGGGGAGTGACCTATTGGAGAGCAGCATAAGAGAAAAGGACCTGAGGGTCCTGGTGGGCAGAAGGATGCCCATGAGCCAGCAATGTGCACTTGTGGGCATCCTGGGGTGAATTAGAAGGGCTGTGGTGAGTAGGTTGAGAAGAGTTCTCCTTGCACTCTACTCTGCCCTGGTGAAGCCACATCTGGAATCTTGTGTGCAGTTCTGGGCCACTCAGATTAAAAAGGACCTCAGGGAACTGTTGGAGAGAGTCCAGCCCAAAACCCCCAAGCTGCTGCAGGCAGTGAACATCTCCTGTGAGGCCAGGCTGAGGGAGCTGGGGCTGGCAGCTGGCAGCAGAGGAACCTGAGGGCTGCCCTCAGTGCTGTGCTAAAGATGTGCAGGGCAGTGTCAGGAGGACGCAGCCAGGCTGTGCTCAGGGGTGGCCAAGGGCAGCACAAGGGGCACTGGGGGCAAGCTGGAGCAGAGGAGGTGCCAGGGGAACAGGAGGGGAAGCTTCTTGCCTGTGAGGGTGTTAAGAGGCCTGGAGCAGGCTTCCAGAGAGGTTGTGGAGTCTCCTATGTAGACATTCAAAATCCAGCTGGATGTGTTCTAGTGTGTGCCCTGCCCTGGGTGCTGCTGCTCTGGCAGGGGGTTGGACTGGATGATTTCTGGAGGTCCCTTCCAACTCCTAACATTCTGTGATTCTGTGTGGGTCTGTTTCCAGCAATTCCATTTTACCCACTGACCACAGTATAACTGACTGTATTCCACTGCAGGCAGTCAACTCTTGTCATTGGGGTATAGTAAGTGAGAGAGTAAAGACAACCCATAGGCTGTGCTCAGAGTGCTCTCCAGCATCGTGCCAGGTGTTAGGATCTGTAGGTTGGGGACTGCAGAAAATGCTTTCTGCATGCTTGCTGAGATTAATAAAGCTTTTGGATAAGGTGTCCAAGCTTGCATGCTGGCTGGGTTTGGTATGTTTTGGGATTTTTGGGGGGGTTTTATGGTGGGGGTTTTTTGTGTATTTGGAGTTGGTTTTGTGTGTGTATTTGGTTTTGTGTGGTGGTTGTTTGGTGGTTGTTGTTTTTCAAATGTTGAAGGCCTTCTTTACTTGGAGGGTGGTAGAGCCCTGGAACAGGCCACTCAGAGACGTGAAGTTTCTTCCTCTGGAGTGATTCAAAACCTGCCTATGCAACCTTCTCAAGGTGGGCCAGCTCTGGCAGAGGGACTGGACTAGATGATCTCCAGAGATCCTTTCCAGCCCCTAACACTCTGTGCTTTGTGGGAGGGCTCTTGGCCATGCTCTGATGTACTTGTAAGTGGTTTTGGGGGTTGTTTTTTTTTTTCCTTTCAGCAAACAGCTCTTTCTTTCTTGATGACTTCACAATGCACAGTGTTTGTGTATTTCTGTATGATGCCTGCTCACTGTATGGACTGAAAAGATTTACGCTCTTGGGTTGGAAGCACTTTGTCATAATATCTGCACACCTGCACTTTTGTGTAGTGTTGGTTTTTTTCTAGTCACTCTGGTTGGTTTATTTTTTCTTCTAGAATGGTTGCCTGGGGAAAACAGCACTGCTGTGTTGGCAGAATACAGGAGACTGTCTTGAGATTCAGGGTTGTTCTAGCAGTCCTTTTACTTCATTTGTTCCTGGCTACAGCAAGCAAAGGTAAGACAACTTTTTTCCTGAATTTTTTTTTTTCCCTGGTGTTGACTTTCCAAATGAATAGGATTAGCCTTGGTGAATAAAGCTTCAGAACAGGCAAGTTGCTGCCCTCATGAAATGAAGAGGAAACAACTACTGGCAAGAAGTGAAACTGCCCTTAGCACTTTACAAACCTTATGTTTAGAGTATTTGTTTTCACAAACAGATAATCAGTAGTAAGTTTTTGTTTGCAGATGAGGAGGGAATGTAGACACAATATGTAATAATAGGACAAATTGCTTTCTTACTCTTTTTTTAGAACTGGAAGTGTTGCTGTTTTCAGAATGTGGCGTTAAACCTTTTACACTGCTCTTAACCAGACTCCACGAGATCCTTTGACCTCCAATAAGACAAGGGGGAATGGTTTGAAGCTGGAGGAGAGCAGTCTTAGAGTGGATCTTAGGAAGAAGTTCTTCAGTAGGAGGGTGGTGAGACTCTGGAATAGGCTGCCCAGGGAGGTTGTGGATGCCTGCCTGGGGGTGTTGAAGACCAGGGTGGATGAGACTTTGAGCAGCTGAGTCTAGTCGAGAGGTATCCCATGGTAGGAGGTTGGAGTAGATGAGCTCTGAGGTCCCTTCCAACCTGAACCATTCTAGAATTCTATGGTAACTGCAATGGAAATTTGAAATCCACTCTACTTAGTGCATCTATGGGCATAGAACAACTCCTGCATTGCTCTTGGCTCACTCTCCCAGGTGCCAGCGCTGGCAAAGCTCTTCATCTTGTTCTGTAAAGAACGATTCTTGCTTAGCTACATGTTTAATGTGGAATCTTTGATTGAATGCCTGGAGTATGAATATATAATGTGGACAATATGAATGGATACCTGGAATATTGTGCCCAGTTCTGGGCTCCCCGATTCCAAAGAGACAGGGATCTGCTGGATAGAGTCCAGTACTGCTAGGGGAAAAGCAGTAAGGTCCAAAACATGTAACATGGATTTGACAGTCTAGGCTCCTCACCTGTCAATAAAAAGTAATTTCAAAAGGTTTTTGTACAAATCAGGAAACCGACATGATGGTGGTTTTGTGTGAGGTACAGCAGAGTCAAGGAGTCACAGAATGGGTTGGGCTGGAATGGACCTCCAAAGGTCATTCACTCCAACTGCCTTGCAGTAAGCAGGGACACTGGATCAGCTTGCTCAGAGTCTTGTCCAGCCTCACCTTGAGTATCTCCAGGATGACCTTGAATATCTCCCTGGGCAACCTGTTGCAGCATTCCACCACCACTTGTCCCTTCCCACCCAAACCATTCCATGATTCTGTGACCCAGGAGGAGCTCACAGTAAGCCTGGAATGCCACTGTCAGAGCACAGTCAGCCCCAGCTCATCCATTCTAAGTCTTGGGTGGGCTGCAGCCCACAGGTATCATTCCTAGAGAAACTAAGCAATGATTAACAGAACTTCCAAGAGCTTTAAAGTAGTATCATCTCTTCTGTTGCATCCACCCACAACAGGGTTAGCTTTGTTAATAATTAATTTCTAACTAATTTAAGATGTAGTGCAGATTTTTACCTTGCAACACAGAGGTGTTGTGATTTCCTTTGTGCTTTTTCAGCATTCTTTGGGCAAAAAAAAACCCCACCTAAAAATTACGGAGCCTTTCTTGTAACAGTTCAGGTGGTGGTGATATTTATTCTTGTAAGTTTAGCAGCTTTGTTTGGCAGTTTTTATTATTCAGAGCAAAGTGGAACGGACTTTGGTGTTTCCAGAGGAGTAGACCTCTCTAAGTGAACTCTTTTGTTAAATTGATGCATCAGGCCTCCCCTACTGATCACCACTATACATAGAGCATGCAGCAAGAACAGTTAGTGGTGGCTTTCTGTTAGTCTAGCTTGATATTTATTGTCTAGCTGGTAGCTTTTACCTGTTAGCCTGCACTTGGAAGTTTGGAACTTTCTTCTGTGTTTCATTTGTGTCAACTGAAAAAGAAATCTGAGCGCCCTGTGGTCCACCACCTCCCTGGGCAGCCCATTCCAATGCCAATCACTCTGTCAAGAACTTCCTCCTAACATCCAGCCTAGACCTCCCCTGGCACAGTTTGAGGCTGTGTCCCCTCATTCTGTTGCTGGTTGCCTGCAAGAAGAGCCCAACCCCA
>VWZE01016562.1:287610-304529 GCA_013396675.1 Eubucco bourcierii | reverse complement strand
TCCAGCCTGTCCAGGTCCCTCTGCAGAGCCCTCCTGCCCTCCAGCAGATCCACACCTGCTCCCAACTTGGTGTCATCTGCAAACTTACTGATGCTGGACTCAATCCTCTGGTCCAGATCATCAATAAATATACTGATCAGGACCAGACCCAGCACTGATCCTGAGGTACACCACTGGTGCCAGCTGGATGTGGCACCATTCACCACCTCTCTCCAACCAGTTCTTGACCCATATCAGAGTGAATCTGTCCAAGCCAGGAGCTGCTAGCTTGGCCAGGAGCTTGTTGTGGCAGAGGGTGTTAAAGGCTTTGCTGAAGTCCAGGTAGACTACATCCACAGCCTGCCCTGCACTCACCAGGAGGGCAACCTGATCATAAAAGGAGATCAGGTTGGTCAGGCAGGACCTGCCCTTCCTAAACCCATGCTGGCTGGGCCTGATCCCTTGGCCATCCTGGAGGTGCCAAATGTTCCTGATTCAGAAGTGACCTGATGCTCTTTTTTTATAGATCCATAGATTCATAAAAGGGACCTTAAAGATCATCTAGTTCCAACCTCTCTATCCATGGGCAGGGACACCTATCACTAGACCACGTTGCTCAAGGCCTCATCCAGCATGGCCTTCAACAGCTCCAGGAAGGGGAGCCTGGGCAACCTCCCTGGACAACCTGTTCCAGTGTCTCACCTCCCTCATTGTAGAGATTTTCTTCCAAGTTTTCAATCTAAATCTACCCTCCTCATGTTCAAAGCTATTCACTCTCATCCTGTCACTACAACCTCTTGTTAGAAATGCCTCCCCAGCCTTCCTGTAGCCCCTTCAGGTACTGGCAGGCTGCTCTAAGGTCTCCCTGGAGCCTTCTCCCAACTGAACAACCCCAGGTCTCTAAGTCACTTCCCACAGGGGAGCTTCTCCAGCCCTCTGAGCACCTTGGAGGCCTCCTCTGGACTGTCTCAGCAGCTCCATGTCCCTCTTCTGCTGGTGGCACCAGAGCTGCAGGCCATGCTGCAGGTGAGGTCTGAGCAGAGCAGATTGGAGGGGCAGAATTCCCTCCCTGTGCTGCTGCTCTCCCTGCTCTGGCTGCAGCCAGCACACAGCTGCCCCTGGGCTGCCAGTGAGCAGTGCTGGCTCCATCACAGGAACTTTGTCACCTGCCTGTGATGAGAAGACCACGGAAGAGCTGGCCTTTACCTTGACAGCTAGTAGAACTATGAATGTCACCTACCATTGAAAATAAAACCAAACCCAAACCTGATCCAAGTTGCCTGGAAATCTGTCTCTTCACAGGGAAGCTAATGGAAGACCTTTCTTCCTATACTGGTCAATCTATTCCTGCTATCCAACCTGTCATGTGTAATGCAGACTTCTTCTGGGGGTTGCATAAAAGCTCTACAGATACTGGTAACTAAAGGCCTCCTTAAATGTTTTACTAGTCAGACAGAGCCTGACACCTTGTTTTCACTGCTGAATTTACTTAGCACTTAAAATTCTATTGACTGTCACAGTTGAACTCTGAGGTGTCATCATCTCAGTGCCTCAGAAGATTTGAGATTTACAGACCTAATGCCTGCAAATAAGTGCCCTGTTAGAGAACAGAGAATGGGGGCTGGATGGGATTAAGTTTAAAACAAAGCAGTGGCTCCAGAACACATTTCCTGAAAGTTATTCAAGTTTCTCTTCTTCTAGAATATTGCTGTGTTCCTGAAATTCTGCTAGTGTGCAGCAAAGGCTTTAAGAATCTCAAGGCTGGATGAAAATGGCATCTTGTTCAGAGGAGGAGGATGCAAGGCTGAGACATATGAAGACAGTAAAGGCTGTAGCCCATTCCTCTCTCTCTCATTTCTGTATTTTATTCAATATCTATTAAATACAAAATGCTTGTGCAGATTGCCACTAGGAACCAAGATTTGTAATTCTCTTTTTGCATCCCACTTGTCATTGGAGTGCTTCAGTAAACAGTGACACAGTCGTCTTCTGTCTTGTGCCTGAGTCTTACTTCAAAGCTTGCATGAGCAGCTAGGATTCATTGGCTACCCCTAAATTTGCTGCTCCCCAACACAAAAAACAAAACCAAAACCAAAAAACCCCAAAGCTGACCAACCAACCAAAAAACTAAAGGAGAAGGATCCAAAGTTGTTCCTTACTATGTTGTTTTTAAACTTCCTGTGTAAATGTCTAGGAACAGGACTATAGCACAGAATGACAGGGCTTGGATGGGAACTCCAGAGATCATCCTGTCCACCCATCCTGCCACAGCAGCATCACCTAGAGTAGAATACACAGGAATGCATCCAGGTGAATTTTGAAAGCCTGCAGAGGAGACCCCACAACCTCTCTGAGCAGCTTCAGGGCTCCAGCACCCTCACCATACGGAAGTGTCTCCTTGCGCTGAGGTGGAACTTCCTCAGTTCCAGCTTGTAGTTCCAGCTTGTACCTGTTGTTTCTTGTCCTATCAATGGGCACCACCAAAAAAGAGCCTGGCATCTTCATCTTGACACTCACCCCTCAGATATTTGTAGACAGTGATAAGGTCCCCTCTCAACCTGCTGTTCTCCAGACTAAACAGCTTCAGGGCTCTCAGTCTCTTCACAGCAGAGATGTTCCAGTCCCCCTCATAGCTCTCCACTGCATTCTGTCCACCAGATGTCTGTCTGTCTTGAACTGGGGAGCCGAAAACTGGACACAATATTCCAGGTGTGGTCTCAGCAGGGCAGAGCAGAGGAAGAGGAGAACCTCCTTAGACCTTCTAGGCACACTTCTCTTGATGCGCCTCAGGATGCCCTTGGCCCTCTTGGCCACAAGGGCACATGTGAAAGAATTAATGTTCTTATCCTTTAAAAAACAAAAAAGATTTTCCAAACAATTTTTTTTAATTTTTTTTTTTTTAGATCAGGAGGGTTTCCTAGGAAATTACAAAGCTGTTTTTAAGACTGCATGTGGAGATCCTTGGATTATGTCACCAAGAATTTCCCTGCATCCCTTGAAAGAATTCATTGTCTGCGTGCACATCAAGCTGTATTCCTCAGATAGACCCTGGACAGCCTACATATACTATCAGGAAACGCCTCACACCAATCTCTCTGGAGAGAGGTATGAGCTTGGACTTACAGGAGATGATGAGAAAGTGAGGATATGGTTGTTTGGAAACCAAATAAATACAAGAGAAAGGCTTCATCAGAACACTTGGTACGAGATATGTGTCCAGTGGAAAAGCAAAGATGAGGAGATGAAGTTATTCATAAACGGAACCAACAGAGCAAAGAGAAGACTACCTGGGAAAGTTAATTTGCCTGGAAAAGGGAAGTTCTTACTTGGCTGTTCAAAGCTGTCAGGTGCAGCTGTGTCTCCTGAGCTGGGTATGGCAGGGGAGTTGTACATGTTCAGGATGTGGGATAAAGCAGACATAAAGCAGTCTCGCGACTGCAAGGACAGTGGCGTGATACGCTGGAGAAAGGAGGACTGGCTCTACAACCTGACGGTGGAAGAGGACAACACTCTGCCATGTGGTAAGTAACCACTGCACTCTCGTTGCTAAGATAGTACTTGTGTCAAAAGTTAATCTGATATTATTATTATTTAACATTTCTTGTCCAGATTTTAAAAAGTCTTGGTTAGTCGTTCCTAGCTAGAGGCTTCCTGAGGTGCTGCGAGGATCTGCAGCTGTCACCAGCTTTGATCCCAGCATAAAGAACACTGTGACAATCCTCTAAAGGCTCTAAACTCTCAGCTCTCTGCTGCCCTAGTAACAGCAGGGTGCATCCAGGCAAACTGTTAGAAGAACCAGGGCTTTCTGTCTTAATTTACACAGTTTCCATTTGGTATATAACTGTAGAGGAAGGTATTTACTGGTCCTCATTCTGCACATTTGCTAATCCAGAACTTAAAATCATAAAAAGAGTTGGGTTGGAAGTGACCTCCAAAAGTCATCAAGTCTAACTCCCCAGCAGTCAGCAGGGACATCCTCCACTAGAACAGGTTGCTCACAGCCTTGTCCAGCCTCACCTTCAAAATCTCCAGGGATGAGACCTCAGCTACTTCGCTGGGCAACCTGTTGCAGTGTTGCTACACCCTCCTGGTGCAGAACTTGTTCCTCACAGCCAATCTAAATCTGCTCTGCTCGAGTTTGAAGCCACTGCCCTCGTCCTGTCCCTGCAGCCTTTGCAAACAGTCCTCCTGCAGCCTTCTTGTAGCCCGGTCAGGTCCTGGCAGGCTGCTTTTAGGTTTGCCTGAAGCCTTCTGTTTTCCAGGCCGAACACCCCCAGCTCCCTCAGCCTGCTCTTGTAGCAGAGATGCTTCAACCCCCAGATCATTTTTGTGGCCCTCGTCTGGACCCATCAGGTCCATGTCCTTGCTGTGTTTAGGGCTCCAGAGCTGGATGCAGAATGTTGATTCTGGTAAGATTTACACCCGTGCTTAGCACTGAAAGGATGCTCACCTTTAACCAAGTAGTTCCCTCTCCAGAAGCCAGTGGCATTGCCTCTGCAGTAGCTACATACCTTACACACATTTGCCAGGAAGGACATCTCCAGCCGCTTCCCAGGTAGTCGTGAGAGCTGATCGCATTTCTCGGGCTAAGAGAACTCAGCCATAGTAAACTTTTAGATTGGAGTTAAGAATGCAACTCTTGCTTCTCACAGTCTTTTGGTTCCTCTCTACTTGATGTAACTGTTGCTTGCTGAGCAGGGGTAAATACTGCAGCTATGGCCAGAGAGAGGAGGAGGCCCCACACATTGTGCGTCACAAACCCACCACTTGCACTCCTCAGGTTCTTTTGATAATTCCCTTTTTGCTGGGAATGAGAAGTAGCATAACAGCTGTGACGTGCAGAAAGGTGGCACAGACTGAATGTATCCCAACTCAACACTCATCTCCTGGGATTTAGAAGTATGTAATTGAAGCAAGATGTGCTCACTCTTCCAGGTGCCAGCGCTGGCAAAGCTCTTCATCCTGTTCTGTAAAGAATGATTCCTGTGTAGCTACATATTTAATGTGGAATCTTTGATTGAATGCTTGGAGTATGAATATTTAATGTAGACAGTAAGAACGGATGCCTGGAATATTGTGTCCAGTTTTGGGCTCCCCAGTTCAAGACAGACAGGGATCTTGCTGGAGAGAATCCAGTGGAGAGCCACAAGGGAGACTGGAACATCTCTGCTGTGAAGAGAGACTGAGAGCCCTGAAGCTGTTTAGTCTGGAGAACAGAAGGCTGAGAGGGGACCTTATCACTGTCTACAAGTATCTGAGGGGTGGGTGTCAAGATGAAGGTGCCAGACTCTTTTTGGTGGTGCCCATTGACAGGACAAGGAACAACAGGTACAAACTGGAACTGAGGCTGGTGAGAGGCCTCGAGCACAAGCCCTATGAGGAGAGGCTGAGGGAGCTGGGACTGTTTAGCCTGGAGAAGAGGAGGCTCAGGGGGGACCTTATTGCTGTCTACAACTACCTGAAGGGTGGTTGTGGCCAGGAGGAGGTTACCTTCTCTCAGGCAACCAGTGACAGAACAAGAGGACACAGTCTCAAGCTGTGCCAGGGGAAGTTTAGGCTGGAGGTGAGGAGGAAGTTCTTCACTGAGAGAGTAATTTGTCACTGGAATGGGCTGCCCAGGGAGGTGGTGGAGTCACCGTCCTTGGAGGCGTTCAAGGCACGTTTGGACATGGCACTTAGTGCCATGGTCTAGTCTTGAGGGCTGTGGTGATGGCTTGGACTTGATGATCTCTGAGGTCTCTTCCAACCCTTGCGATACTGTGATACTGTGAGGAGGTTCCACCTCAACATGAGGAGACACTTCTGTATGGTGAGGGTGCTGGAGCCCTGGAGCAGGCTGCCTAGAGAGGTTGTGGAGTCTCCTTCTATGGAGATATTCCAAACCCACTTGGATGTGTTTCTGTGCAGCCTTCCCTGGGTGCTCCTGCTCTGGCAGAGGGGTTGGACTTGATGGTCTCTGGAGGTCCCTTCCAACCCTTAACATTCTGTGGTTCTGTGATGTCACTGTTATCTCAGCATAATTTTATTGTGGCCTTCCAGTGTTTGAAGTGGGCTACAAGAAAGCTGGGGAGGGACTTTTTAGGCTGTCAGGTAGCGATAGCTCTGGAGAGAATGGATCCAAGCTAGAGGAAGGGAGATTTAGAGTAGGTGTTAGGAAGTTCTTCACCATGAGGGTGGTGAAACACTGGCACAGGCTGCCGAGGGAGGTGGTGGAAGTCTCAGCCGTGGGGTTTTTTAAGGCCAGGCTGCATGAGGCTCTGGACAGCCTGATCTAGTGTGAGGTGTCCCTGCCCATGGCAGAGGAGTTGGAACTGGATGGTCCTTGTGGTCCCTTCCAACCCTGTCAATTCTACAATTCAATTCTATGATTCTGTGATAATCCGGGGGGGGTGGGGGGAAAGAAAATACAGTAAGGACTACAAAGCTCTGGGTGATTTAAAAGAGTACAAACCCAGCAGAAAACACTTGAGTTAAACATACTAAATGCTTGAAAAGGAATGGCAGTGATGTGTGAGCAGCAGCTCTTCACTTGGCATTTTCATGTGGGCTATTTGCAAGTCGCCTTT
The DNA here is from genome assembly GCA_013396675.1 of Eubucco bourcierii. Lineage (NCBI taxonomy): Eukaryota > Metazoa > Chordata > Aves > Piciformes > Ramphastidae > Eubucco > Eubucco bourcierii. The sequence continues at coordinate 297,984 of VWZE01016562.1, read as the reverse complement.
AGTACCCACTTGACAGCTGGAAGAAATGTTCTGTTTAAACATTAGTCATTGGAGTTACACATTAAACAGTAACATTCTTAATCCAAATATAAATATCCAAACTGTTACACTGCACTTCTGCAAAAGAGCACAGAGCTGCCTGGATATCTTGTACAGATTTCAATGAATAAATGACAGAGATGATTTAAGGTATGGCTGGAAATAGCATCAGTGACAGGGAAGCACTGCCAGCACTATCAGTGCCCTAACTAAGAGCAGCAGGAGGCCAGTGCCTGTTGCTTTTGGTTCCATTTTGTTTTCATAAATACTATTGAGTGTTTATAGTTTGGGATGTTATATTTAAAAAAGGTTTTGAACTGTCAAACCTTCAAGACTTAAGTTCTTGCCTGCTCTTTTCCCTGTATCCTACTGGACAATCTTTGAGGTCCTTTCCAACCTGATACTCTGTGAATCTGTGAATCCTTTTAGAACCATAGAATTGTCAGGGCTGGGAAGGACCTCAAGGATCATCCAGTTCCAACCCCCCTGCCATGGGCAGGGACACCTCACACTAGATCAGGTTGCCCACAGCCTCATCCAGCCTGGCCTTGAAGACCTCCAGGGATGAAACTTCCACCACCTCTCTGGGCAACCTGTGCCAGGGTCTCCTCATGCTGAATAACTTCTTCCTAACATCTAATCCGAATCTACCCACTTCTAGTTTTGCTCTGTTTCCCCCAGTCCTATCACTACCTGACACCCTAAAAAGTCCCTCCCCAGCTTTCTTGTAGCCCCCTTCAGATCCTGCAAGGCCACAATAAGGTCTCCTCAGAGCCTTCTCTTCCCTGAGTTTAGCAGCCCCAACTCTCTCAGCCTGTCCTCATAGGAGAGCAGCTCCAACCCTCTGAGCATCCTGGGGACCTTTCTCTGGACACATTCCAGAAATAACTCCCGATACTCCTGAGCCTGCTGCTGCTCTTTCTAGAGGTTTCTAGACTTGTGGGTCCAAAGCAGTCTGATGCTGATGGGTGAAATAGGAGGGAACTGGTGCCCTGGGTGCCTGCTTTGCCTTTGCACGCTTGAGGAAGAAGAAGGATTTGGGCTGTTGTTCTGGCTTGCAGGTGTGGTCAACAGGAGGTATTATGTAGTCTCGTGTTATAGATTTCCTCAGCTGTGTGCACTTCTGATGACAGATCAGCTTTCCTGGAAGGGAGGGTGGAGTCCCAGGGCTTTACCACCTCCAGCAGAAAGTGGAAATGTAGCTGCTACTTAATGTAACAGACTGAATGAATGGTTTACTGAGTGGATCATGAAAGGTGGAGATGAAAAAATAAATTATTTCTGCCTCAATACAATTTTCTTTCTGAAACTGTGAGGACAAAAATGTATAGAAACCTCTAGAAGCTCTTAAAGGAAGTAAATGTGATGGGGGGAAAAATACCTACCTCTGGAGTGCCTATTAAGTGAGTCATTTCTTGCTCTACTTTGTACCTATTAACAGGAGGCATGTTTGACCTTCTCTTGCCTTGCTCTTGTAACCTCCCTCTTCTCTGTTGTCAAAGGAAGGAACGTTTTGGAAATCAGCCTGCCAGAGAAGAGGTGATTTGATTCACCTCAGTATCAAATGTGCTGCTTCATACAGAGCTTTATACAAACTCATAAAAGAGAGTAGCCTGGAGGAGAAGGCCTTGGGGGTATCATTGGTGCCAAACTCCCCAGGAGCCAGCACTGGTCACTGGTAGCCCAGAGGCAGCTGTGTGCTGGCTGTAGCCAGAGCAGGGAGAGCAGCAGCACAGGGAGGGGATTCTGCCTATTTGTTCTGCTCTGCTCAGACCTCACCTGCAGCACTGCCTCCAGTTCTGAGGCCCTCAGCAGAAGAGGGACATTGAGCTGCTGGAGAGAATCCAACCAAAATCTTCCCTGCTCCTGTTTCAAACCACTGCCCCTCAGCCTGTCACTCCAAGCCCTTCTAAACAGTCCATCCCCAGCCTTCCTGTAGGTCCCCTTCAGATATTGAAATGTAGCTCTAAGGTCTCCCCAGAACCTTTTATTACATAGCCACCAAGATGTGCCTTGGAATTCTTCCATTCAGATTCTTCTGTTGATTGAGGGTGGAAGAGGTAGCTGAGGCTGCTTTTGGTTGAAAGAGTAGTTCTGAATGATAATACAAGTACACTTTTGGCATGTTTTTCAATTAATACAAGTAAAACTGTAAGCAGTTCATTCCAGAAACTTGATATCTAGTCCCCAAAGCATCTAAGTCTGTCTATCTGTTAGTACTGTTGTCTGTGCTCCTGCAGATCACCTGGGTCACTGCTTCTCCTTAGGTGTTTAGTGCCTATTTCATGTCTGGACCTGACTAGAAAGGAGCTGCCCCTTGCATCCTCACACTGTGCCTCCTAAGAGGCCACAGGGCACCACCCTTCTAACACTACTGTCCCCTACCCCTCCACACCTCCCAGACCAGGCTGGTTGGATCTCCATGTGGCTCCTCTAGTTCATTGCACTTCAGGCTCTTTTTTTTTTCCTAAGCAAGCATTATTTGCTGTCTCAGGCTTACTTAAAGTTTGCTTTCTACCAAAATTTGAAGGTGACCATGATAAAGCAGCATTAGTCAGCAGCAATGCTGCTCTCCTGAGCCTGGAACAAACAGCAGGTGCCAGTAACTCAGCTCTTGCATGATGTTGTTATCTGCAGCCAGGTTCTAGCTGCTTCTCACTCCTCCACCCTGGAAAATCTGACCTGCTTCTGGCACAGTTGGTTGCCCCAAGACAGGTTGCCTGAAGAAAGGATGTTGCCTGTCCAAAGCTGTTAATAAAGAATGTACTGACCATGAATTAGGTTGAAAGTAGGGAAAAGAGAAGGAGGTTTTTCATTCTTCCAGCTGGAAATGGAACATTTTGTGCTGTTTGTGCCTTAAGGGCTTTTTCTGTACCCTAGTCTGAGTTGCTGAGCAAAAGGCATGCCAGGAGAGACAGTGCAGTAACCAGGCTCAACCATTCCATCTTGGCCACTGTGTTACACAGACTGCTTCTCCCTCTTTTTTCTCTTTGGCCAAATTCCATTTATTTTAATTCTGCTTTGCTTGGTGGAACAGCTTCAGCAGGACTTGTGGAGACCTTCCCATCCTCAAAGAGAGAACAGAAGACTCCAGGGTGACCTTAGAGCTGCCTTCCTCTAATGCCTAAAAAGATCCTACAAGAAGGCTGCAGAGGGACTTTCCATAAGGGTGTCTATCAACAGGCCAAGGGGGAATGGTTTGGAGCTGAGGCAGAGCAGGGTTAGAATGGAGCTGAGGAAGAAGTTGTTGAGTGTGAGGGTGCTGAGAGTCTGGCATAGGCTGCCCAGGGAGGCTGTGGCTGCCTCCTGCCTGGGGGTGTTGAAGGCCAGACTGGATGAGGCCTTGAGCAGCCAACTCTAGTTTCGAGGCATCCCTGCCCATGGCAGGGAGGTTAAAGTTGATGATTTCTAAGGTCCCTTCCAAGCTGAGCCATTCTATGATGATGATGTGATAGTAGAGTGATACTTAAGATCTGTCTGCTAAGGAACACTAAGAAATGGTGTCTGTACAAGGCTGTTTTGTAGGCAGGGCCAGGCATTGGTCTTTCTCAGAGCTGCATCAGTTTGTCGACCTAGCCTTAAGTTCTGACTAGTGGATTTGGTGTCCTACCAGACTGGAGCTGCTAAAGTTATTCTGGTTCCCATTGTCACGTACAGTCATTATGGGAAGCAGTGGTTGTCACGATGCAAATCGGGGTCCTGGGTAAGGTTTTGGCAGCTGTGGCCTAGGAAGAGTTTTCATACCAGTAGAACAGTTCCCTCTGTCTACACAGATGGGTCTTGGCTTAGAAAATTATTTAGAATCATAGAATCATAGAATGGGAAGGTTGGAAGGGACCTCAAGGGTCATCTAGTTCCAACCCCCTGCCATAGGCAGGGACACCTCCCACTAGCACAGGTTACTCAAGGCCTCATCCAACCTGGCCTTGAACNAAGCCTTCTCTTCTCCAGGCTGCAGAGCCCCAACTCTCTCAGCCTGTCCTCATAGGAGAGCTGCTCCAGCCCTCTGATCATCTTTTGGCCCTCCTCTGGACCCGCTCCAACACTTCCATGATTTGTGTCAGAACAGTACAAAGTGATATGAAGAGAGTGAGGGACTTGCTACTTTGATGCATATTGATAACAGAAACTTTCATGGAGATACCTTTTCCCTCAGGAAAAAAAAACCAAAACCAAACCCACACCAATTCTTTTGAGGACCTGTTCTGTCTCCCTCACAGCAAAAGCAAAGTTGTGAGTAATGTTATTTACCTCAGGAATGTTCTCTATTGGAGAAAATTATTACACAATTTAGAATGTCTTGTTTTGAAATAGGAAATTAGAGTTGCTAATGTGATGACCCTAAACCAACAGTGTTGCAACTGAAAATTAATGGAGCAAATAAAAGGAGATTTTACATAGGTAAGGATTTTCTTGCTCTGTATTGAGAGTAAACAACCTCAGTGACATAAATTTTCTGTTAGCTTTTAAGTAGCACACCTCAAGTTGCTTTACTTTCCTTTTTATATGTCAACTTCAGAGATATTTGAGACTGGACTTCAGTCCTGCTCCAAATAAACTCTCTCCACTGCACTGCAGTGAAGAAGGGTTGACAAAAGCACTGCAGTGAAGGAGTGCTGACAAAAGTGAGTGAAATGAAATGGAGTATGACAACCTCTCCTTCCTCCTTTCTCTGTGCAGGGGTGATTGCTTGGTAAACTTAGTGCTGCACCTTGATCAGTGACACGTTTCATTCCCTCAGATAATTTCTAGCGACTGGAGGCATGTGAATATTGTGCTGTAAGAGCAGGTAGGGTGAGATTTGAGCAGGTATGGTGAGATTTGAAGGAAGTGCTCCTCTCCTCAGAGCATGCCAGCACCATTTGCTGCATTAGCCAGCTCCATGGTCACGTCTTAAATTTAGCTGTTTTGGCTCCTGTGCTGCAGTTGTCACTGAAAGGATTTCACAGAATCACAGAATGGTTTAGGTTGGAAGGGACCTTAAAGCTCATCCAGTTCCAACTCCCTGCCATAGGCAGGGACACTTCCCACTAGAACAGGTGGCTCAAGGCCTCACCCAGCCTGGCCTTGAAGACCTCCAGGGAGGGAGCAGCCACAACATCCCTGGGCAATCCATTCCCATTTGGCATTTTTAGAGTTCGTTGTTTTCATACAGTCAGAGTGGCTTAGGTTGGACAGGACCTTAGAGATCATCTACTCCAGCCTCCCTCTCATGGACAGGGACTCCACTGGACTGGACTGCTCATCTAACCTGGTCTTGAACACCCCCAGGCAGAAGGCAGCCACAGCCTCCCTGGGCAGCCTGTGCCAGAGTCTTACCACCCTCCCATTGAACAACAATTTCTTCAGCTCCAGTCTAACCCTGCTCTGCCTCATCTTCAAGCCATTCCCCCCTTGGCCTGTCCGTAGATACTCTCAGCAAAAGCCCCTCCGCAGCCTTCCTGCAGGATCCGTTCAGCTCTTGGGAAGCAGCTCTGAGGTTCCCCTGGAGCCTTCTCTTCTCCAGGCTGCACACCCCCAGCTCCCTCAGCCTGTCCTCACAGCAGAAGGGTCATGTTTCATGTGCCCACTGAGCTAGAAGAAAATAACTCTGCTTTTTAATCTCAGTCCAGGTCCACCTAAACCACTTCATAACTGACAGCTTGATCATCTGCTTGTTGTTCAGATTCATACACTCACAGAATGGTTTAGGTTGGAAGGGACCTTAAAGCTGTGGGCAGGAATGCCTTCCACTAGCCCAGGATGCTCAAGGCCTTGTCCAACCTGGCTTTGAACACCTCCAGGAAGGGGGCATCCATGACCTCCCAGGGCAACCTGTTCCAGTGCCTCACCACCCTCACTCTAAGTTATTTATTCCTAATCTGCAGTCTTAGTCTGCCCTCCTCCAAGCTTCAATCCATTTCTTCTCATCCTGTCACTACAAGCCCTTCTAAAATGTCCCTGTCCAGCTTTCTTGTAGGACCCCTTCAGGCACTGGCAGCCTGCTCTAAAGTCTCCCCAGAGCCTTCTCTTCTGCAGGCTGAACAGCCCCAACTCTCTCATGTCCCCACAGGGGAGCTTCTCCAGCCCTCTGACCACATTGGTGGCCTTCTCTGGCCCCTCTCCAGCAGTTCCATGTCCCTCTTCTGCTAGGGGAGAGCCCAGAGCTGGAGGCAGTGCTGCAGGTGAGGTCTTAACAGAGCAGATTGGAGGGGCAGAATCCCCTCCCTGTGCTGCTGCTCTCCCTGCTCTGGCTGCAGCCAGCACACAGCTGCCTCTGGGCTGCCAGTGAGCAGTGCTGGCTCCTGGGCACTTGGGCACCAACTGACACCCCCAAGGCCTTCTCCTCCAAGCTGCTCTCAGCCACTCCTCACCCAGCCTGGATTTGTGCTTGTGGTTGCCCTGACCCTGGTGTAGGACTTTGCGTTTGGCCTTGTTGAACTTCATGAGGCTGGCTTGGTCCCAGTCCTTCAGCCTGTCCACATCTCTCTTGGGGATATTCTGTGGTGTGCAGATGCCTCGATTATGTATGTGCATGTTATGATGTAAATGTGTTCTCAAAGTACATCTTGTGTAGTTTTTAAGTGTATATGGAATAAAGCATACCTCTCTTAGCAAATTTATGTTAGAAAACATTACATTGAATCATTCATCAGCATTTCTGTACCACAGTTTTGCAAAGCACAGTCATTGGTACCTGTTGCATTTATGGTTGTTAATACTCAGTCTGCTTCATCTTCACTCAAATGATCCTGAAAGTGTTTCTGAAGGTGCTGGCAGTGGAAGTGCAATGGGAAAGCTCTCAGCCTAATTTGTATCTTCTATAAACTTAAAACTGGTAAACGGGGAGGGGGGGAACCAAACAAAACAACAACAAAAGAATTCAGCTTCCAACTTTTGAAAAGCCTTCAAACCCCATTGCTCAATGGATGCAAAGTAGCTTTGCAAACCTCTTGAAAGAAGGTGAGTAGCACATCTGAAATGATAGTATTTAAAAACAAAGTTTGTGTGTGTGTCTACATGTGTGCAAATATGCATCAAAAACTTCTGCTTCTTAAAAAGACAAAATTCTTCTTCCTTTGTAGTTGAAACCACTGCTACGCTGCCCAGCAGAAGACAAGTGACAGGTAAATCTGGGGGCCTGTGGCATTTCCCCCCCTATTTCTCTTTGTATTTTGGAAGTGTGTGAGTAGATTGCTGCTGCTGTTCCTCTCTGCTTCGTGGAGGTGATAACCAGTATGTAAATATTTGCAAATGAATCGCCTTATTAGCATATTTTGTGGTGCAAACAGCATCAGTAATTTTCCAGTGACAACAAAATTCACTACAAGTTGGGGACTGAGCTGTCGGAGAGCAGTGAAGGGGAAAAGGACCTGAGGGTCCTGGTGGGCAGAAGGATGCCTGTGAGCTAGCAATGTGCTCTCATGGCCAAGGAGGCCAAGGGCATTCTGGGCTTTATTAGAAGAGGTCTAGTTAGTAGGTCAAGAGAGGTTCTCCTTCCACTTTGCTCTGCCCTGGTGAGGCCACATCTGGAATATTGTGTCCAGTTCTGGGCCCCTCAGCTCAAGAAGGAGCTCAGGGAACTGCTCAAGAGAGTCCAACCCATAGTCACAGAGCTGCTGCAGGCAGTGAACATCTCCCTTGTGAAGAGAGACTGAGGGAGTTGGGGCTTGAAGCTTGGAGCAGAGGAACCTGAGGGCTGCTCTCAGTGCTGATATAATGGTTGAGTGCCAAGAGGATGGAGCCAGGCTCTGCTCAGGGATTTCCAATCCAGGACAAGGGGCAATGGGTGGAAGTTGAGGCATAAGAAGTTCCATGGACACATGAGGATGTGTTTTTTTTCCTGTGAGGGTGACAGAGGCCTGGAACAGGCTGCCCAGAGGGGTTGTGGAGTCTCCTTCTCTCGGACATATTCCCAACCCACCTGGATGTGCTCTTGAGTGACCTGCTTTAGGTACTCCTGCTCTGGCAGGGGAGTTGTAGTGGATGAGCTTTGGAGCTCACTTCCTACCCCTAATATTCTGTGTCTTTCAGGTCACTGAGGTGACTCCTGTTCTCCTTTCCTTGCCACAATTATATTTACATTTATTCTTAGGAAAGAAGCTATTCCTAGTTTTCAGGAAGGCAAGGAAGGTGTCCCATGAGTGGTTAGCATTTCAGAATCTCCTTGTGTACTGTGCTTCGCCAAAAAATTCTGGGGTTCTGCAGAAGCTTTGGTATCCCTGACTTAACTCTTCTACAACAGTAGGAGAGGCTTTATGGCATCATTGGTGTGCTATAAGTAACATTACTGGATGGCTTTTGAATTCTGAGAGAATCACAGAACCTTAGAGGCTGGAAGGGACCTCCAGAGATCATTTAGTCCAACCCAGTCCAACCCCCCTGCCAAAGCAGGATGCCCTAGGGTAGTCCACACAGGAATGCACTCAGGTGGGTTTGGAAAGTCTCCAGAGAAGGACACTCCACAACCTCTCTGGGCAGCCTGCACCCTCCCTGTAAAGAAGTTTCTCCTCATGTTGAGGTGAAACCTTCTCTGTTCCAGTTTGTATCCATTGCTCCTTGGCTTGTTGATGCTGACCACTGAAAAGAGCTTGGTCCCCTCCACTCAACACCCATCCCTCAGGTGTTTGTACACATAGAAGATGCTGAAATACCTGAACTCTACTTCTAAATTAGCGTTTCATATTTCAGAGAATCCAGCCAGATGCTTTTTAGATTGTGTTTGTGTGGTAAGTTGTTGGTGACACTCTCAAAATCCACTCAGTGAACAGAAAGGTTAACTTTGAAGTGGCTCATGTGAAGCAACTATCAAATTTCCTGATTTCTTTTTGATCAACAATGCTGACTGTAACCATCAAAAGATTTTAGTGGCTGGTGTTTGCAGTATAAATAGTTGGCTGGCTCCTGTCCAGATCAGAGTTTCTGAATTAACTTTTAGTAATACTGCTTTTTCAGGCTAGAAAAAACAGCAGGTATGTGTGGGATAAATTTGAAATGGCAAGTCTCAGTTTTAATTACACATAGTCTGAGAAGTCTTCTTTGGAGACTTTCAAAACCCTCCTGAAAGCATTTCTGTGCAGCCTGCTCTAGATGCTCCTGCTGTGGTAGGGGGGTTGGACTCAATAATCCAATTTGGAGATCCCTTCCAACCCATAACATTTTGTGATTCTGTGATATCCAGTCTTAGAAGAGTTCTTACTCAGAGCTTCCTATTCTGGAGAGTTTCAGAACCAACCTGGATGTGTTCCTGTGCAGCCTGTTCCAGGTGATCCTGCTCTGGCAGGGGGATTGGACTGGATGATCTCTGGAGGTCCCTTCCAACCCCTAACACTCTGTGGCACCCAGCTACACTTACCTTGTTATATTCCCTTATTTCCACACTTAACAACACACTTGGGGTAGCGTGACATGTATCTTAGAACCATAGAGTAAGACAATCAGTCAGGGTTGAAAGGGACCACAAGGATCATCCACTTCCAACCCCCCTGCCATGGGCAGGGACACCTCACACCAAATCAGGCTGTCCAGAGCTTCATCCAACCTGGCCTTAAACACCTCCAGGGATGAGGCTTCCACCACTTCCCTGGGCAACCCCTTACAGGCTCTCACCACTCTCATGCTGAAGGATTTCTTCCTAACATCCAGTCTGACTCTCCCCATTTCCAGCTTTGTTCCATTCCCCCCAGTCCTATCACTCCCTGACAGCCTCAAAAATCCCTCCCCAGCTTTCTTGTAGCCCCCTTCAGATACTGAAAGACCACGGTAAGGTCACTTGGGAGCCTTCTCCTCTCCAGACTGCACAGCCCCAACTCCCTCAGTCTTTCCTCTTAGGGTTGATGATTTTTCTTTTCTTGATTTTTTTTTTTTTGTTTGTTTTTTGTTTTCTTGATCTTGGGTCAACGGTTTTTGTTTTCCTAACATTTGTACACTGCAAACCGTCCCATGGTTGTTGAAAAGAAATCACCTTCGGGTGACTTCCAGTTGAATTCATAAGAATAGTAACTTTTTCCAGTCAGAAGCTGCTGTCTGTCTTTTCGGGGCAGTGTTGCCCCCTTCTGGGGGCTGTGGGAAATGCAGAAGGAAAGGCTGCTGAGCATGGTTCTCTCTGTGTGTGTGTGTGTGAAACTTCCACTAATCTCTTTTTTTCCCCCCACCTTCTCTTTTCTTTTGGTCTGTCTGAAACAAAAGCTGAAAATTCAGGAGAATCGTCTGCAACAACCATTTCTGGTAAGAAAATCAGGAGTTTGCTGATTTATTATAATGACTGCTTCCTGTTGGATAAATCTGCTTTTGCTTTTTTTTTTTTTTTTTTTTTTTTTTTTTTTTTTTTTATTTATGCAACGTTTTTTTGCAAAT
>VWZE01016562.1:263991-278858 GCA_013396675.1 Eubucco bourcierii | reverse complement strand
CCTTCCTGTGCTGAGGGTTCCAGAACTGCACACAGTTCTCCAGGTGGGGTCTGACGAGAGCAGAGTAAAGTTGTTTTACAATATTGGAATTGGTCTAATTGAAAAAAAAAAAAAAAATCACTAATCAACCTGATTTTTTTTTCTTCAGTAGTTGCTTGTTCTTTTCATAATATTGTCCTTGTCCTTAGACTAAGCATAACTGAAATCTCCCCTAATGGTAACTTCTTTATTTTAAAGAATTGCAGAGTTCAACAAAACCTTGCAGGCAGTAAGTGAGGTAAGGTTTATTTATTCTTACTTTTTGGAAAACTAAATATCAGTCCTGCTTTCTCCTGGTGACAAAACAACTTTCTTTTCTCTTCTCATTGCAGTCCTCTGTCTTGGAATGCAGTGCAGAAAACCAGAGGTTTGTTTTTAATTCTTTTTAATGATCATGTAATTTAAAGCTTTTATACTGTCTTGTGATGGATCAAGTTTGAATGTGTGTGTGACCAGAGGGGAAACTAAGCTTTACAGGCTAGGAAATTTGAGAACTAGGCTGAAGAAATATAGGTAGGCTGACAGAGAAATTCTGGTCCCATTAGAGATTTAAATTTTTTAGATATTTAATTGTTTCTTTTTAAAAATTTAAACCAAACTACATTGCTTTTCATTTATCTGGTAAAGCACTGGCTTGTGTGCCACAGGATTTTTTAATTTATTTTTTAACCTGAATCTATGTCTTAGCTAAGTCACAGCAAATTAGTCACTAAGGTGGTAGGATGTGGGACCAGCAAACTTGCAGAGCTTGTGAATTCAGTGTGGTCTGTATCCCTGGGAGTTGAGATACCAACACATTAATCATAGAATTACAGAGTGTTAGGAGTTGGAAGAGACATCCAAAGGTCATCCAGTCCAACCCTCCTGCCAGAGCAGCAGCACCCAGGGCAGGGCACACAGGAACACAGCCAGGGGGGTTTGCAACATCTGCAGAGAAGGAGACTCCACAGCCTCTCTGGGCAGCCTGCTCCAGGCCTCTGACACCCTCACAGGCAAAAACCTTCCACACCATTCCCCTGGCACCTCCTCTGCTCCAGCTTGCCCCCAGTGCCCCTTGTGCTGCCCTTGGCCACCCCTGAGCACAGCCTGGTTGCGTCCTCCTGACACTGCCCTGCACATCTTTAGCACAGCACTGAGGGCAGCCCTCAGGCTCCTCTGCTGCCAGCTGCCAGCCCCAGCTCCCTCAGCCTGGCCTCACAGGAGATGTTCACTGCCTGCAGCAGCTTTGTGCCTCTGGGCTGGACTCTCTCAAGCAGTTCCCTGAGGTCCTTTTTAACCTGAATGGCCCAAAACTGGACACAATATTCCTGATGTGGCCTCCTCTTATCAAGTCCAATTCTCCTGCCAAAGCAGGATCACCTAGGGAAGGCCACACAGGGAGTGTTAAGTCCTAGTACCTTAAGTGTGAATGCTCAAGTGGGTCATTTAAGTTCTCTCTGAAAGCAGGAGCACAGTGGCTTTCCCCAGCTTCTGGACATTCCAGACACACTGCACTGGGACCACCTAGGACTCTTGACAGGTCCTTCCTGGCATTTCTCTGCAGTCAGGGTGGAGATGACATTATTATTCTAACAAAACTATCAACTCTTTCCTGGCTGACATTAATTTGGGGGGTGGGAGGGGCAATCAGATGTAGACAAAAGAGAAAATAGGCTGCCACAAACTGGTATGTTACTCTTCTCTTTAGCCTGATGTAGTGGGTTTGAAGCATCAAAGATGTGACAACCTCTGCTTTCACACAGCATTTAAGCTGCTCTGCTTTCACTTAGCATCTGACGTTAGTTTCATGTGTGGTAAAGGTGAGGCAGACCTGGTTATCGAGTCTAAAGCCTTTTTCTTCTTCTTATAGTATACAGTGTAATTTCATCTTGAAGCTGCCTGAGGGAGAGGATATAAGCAGTTTAACAGATAAAGTAGAACCAAGTCAAATTGGTAAGTTACACTTTAAACAGTCTCAGATTAAACTGTATAGAATCCTAGAATGGTCTGAGTTGGAAAGGACCTCCAAAGCTCATCCAGTCCAACCCCTCTGCGGTCAGCAGGAACATCCTCCACAAATCACGTTGTTCAGAGCCCTGTTGAGCCTGACCTTGAATATGTTCAGGAATGGGACCTCAACCCCATCCCTGGGCAACCTGTTGCAGTGTTCCACCACCCTCATGGTAAAGAACCTGTTCCTAACTTCCAATCTAAATCCGCTCTTCCCTCGTCAGGTCTTGTAATGACAGGATGAGGAGGAATGGGTTTAAACTGGCAGAGGGGAGATTGAAACTGGATGTTAGGAAGAAGTTCTTTAGAGTGAGGGCAGTGAGACACTGGAACAGGTTGCCCAGGGAGGTGTTCAAGGCCAGGCTGGATGAAGCCTTGAGCAGCCTGTTCTAGTGGGAGGTGTCCCTGCCTATGGTGAGGGTTTGGAACTGGATGATCTTTGATGTCCCTTCCAACCTAAACCATTCTGTAATTTGAATCCATTGTCCCTTGTCCTATCCATACAGGCCTTTGGGAACAGACTCACTCCATCCAAGCAGTGAAAGAAAAGATTGTTACTTCTTTTTAGATGACAATACCTTTTGTATTAAACAATCTAAATACATTTAAAATACAGCTTTCTGATCTGTGGATGGGAATGGGGAAGAGGGAACTGCCTGATGACTTTGAAAGGATTTGGTTTAAATTTCCTGGAGAGTAGGAAATATTCCTGCAATGGCAATCCTGAATTGACAAGTTTATAAAGTTGCCCCTTCTTGGTGGTGTTGTGATAGCAGAGAGTGGTGGCTCAGATCATTGTTCTCTTTGTTTTGAGGATGTAGCTTTGCATTTTGGTTTTTTTACAACAGAAAGAGAAATCTCTGCTTGTCAGGCACTGAGCAGGTATCTTGGGGTATTCTGACTGGTGAGGAACTTGGAATCATAGACTGTCTTAGGTTGGGAGGGACCTCAGAGATCACCTACTCCAGCCTCCTCACCATGCCCAGGGATGCCTCTCAGCTAGACTCAGCTGCTCAAGGCCTCATCAAGTCTGGCCTGCAACACCCACAGGAGGCAGCCACAGCCTCCCTGGGCAACCTGTGCCAGACCCTCAAGACCCTCACACTCAACAACTTCTTCCTCAGCTGCACTCTAACCCTGCTGTGCCTCAGCTCCAAACCATCCGCCCTTGGCCTGTATCTAGACACCCTCAGCAAAAGTCCTTCTGCAGCCTTCCTGCAGGATCCCTTCAAGTCTTGACAAGCAGCACTGAAGTTCCCCTAGAGTCTTTTCCAGGCTGAACAGCCCCTAACTCCCTCAACCTTTCCTCATAGCAGAGCTGCTCCAGCCTGGTTTTCAAATGTAATTTCAGAGGAAAAAAATAGTCAAAATTAATTATACAATATCCACTTTTAGAAACCATAACCCATGCTTATTTGAAGCTGCTGCTTCACAGGATTAGCAGTTGTTATGCTTCAGCCTAAACAAGGTGAATGTTTCTTTGTCACTGCAGACATCTGCTGCTGTTCATCACCGAAGTATTGTTCCTTGACTGCTGAAGAACTACAAATGTAGTAAGTAGAACTATAAAACATGCCTTGCTTGAATGGGAGAACCCTCCAAATGTGATGGAATTCATTTCTGTTCCTAGAGCGTGAAACATTCTCAGAATCACAGAATTAACCAGGTTGGAAAAGACTCTGAGATCGAGTCCAACCTATCACCTAATCCATCAACTAACCCACGGCATTAAGTGCCTCACGCCGTCTCCTCTTCAACACCTCCAGGCACAGCGACTCCACCACCTCCCTGGGCAGCCCATTCCAATGCCAATCACTCTTGCTGTGAAGAACTTCTTCCTAACATGCAGCCTGAACTTGCCCTGGTAGAGCTTGAGGCTATGTCCTCTTGTTCTGTCCCTGGGTCCTGGGAGCAGAGCCCAACCCCACCTGGCTACAACCTCCCTTCAGGTAGCTGTAGAGAGCAATGAGGTCTGCCCTGAGCCTCCTCTTCTGCAGGCTGCACACCCCCAGCTCCCTCAGCCTCTCCTCACAGGGCTGTGCTCCAGGCCCCTCACCAGCCTTGCTGCCCTTCTCTGGACATATTCATCCTGCTTGATTTGAAAATAGACATTAAATTTGACACTGTTTAGATTCTAAATGTGCATTTCTGTGTTCTTTCCTCTTTTTACAGTACTATCCAAGTGCCACATCATTCCATATGGGTTCCCACCCGGCATTCACCTCTCCCTAGAAAGATTCTCTCTTTTGTCTCCCCCCCTACCAAACAAAGCCCCACAGTTACACCTTTGATCCCACCATTCACAAACCCACATTCTGCTGGGACTTTCTCCTCATCTCCCACTACAAATCCTCTCCTTGAATTTTCTACCACATCTACTCCACAAGCCTCTGAGTCTTCCACCACTGTTACCACTGCGCTTTCCTCTTCCCAGTCTCCTGCTCAACCTGCCAGTCTGACCTCTCTTTCCACAACTTCTAATAAATCTCTCACTGTTGCTACACCTGCCACAAAATCTGTCCCTAGCACAGCTTTATCAGCTAAATCTGATGCTGCACATAGCAAGGCTATTACAATCATTTCCCCTTCCCAAGGTTTCACTAAACATTCTGCACTTTCCTCTTCTGAGCATCCCCCCAAACCTTCAATAGCAATTTCCCTCTTGGAAACTACCACCACCAAACCTGTTCCACAAATCCATGTCACTACAGACCCAACCCAGCCTATTCCTGGTGTTAAAAATGTGACTGCAGCACCTATTCTTCCCCTTACTCCTTCCACAATAACTTTGACCCCTACTGTTAGCTTTATCAACCACTCCGTCTCGGCTTCTCATCCTCACTCCACTGCTGATGGCCACGGTCACCTGCCTCATGGGAGCACAGGTAAATATGGCAAGGAAAATTATTTGCTTTGATCATTATTTTACTGCTGTTTGACAATCTTTTAAACTAAAATTTAGCTGAGCTGTGACCTTCCAATTATTGTGGGAGACAGCTCTCACAAGGCAGAGACTTTCTGACTCAAATAAATGATGATTCCTTTAGCCATGGTGAGTGACATCTTGCCCTGCAAATTGGTTAGCAGCTGATAGATAGGTGCTGGGCTGAGTTCCAACAGGGACCTTTGGCAGAAAAAATTAAGTCACTGAGACAGGTAGATGATTTTTTTTTAGTTAACCTAGTATTTAAAATATTGCAAATCTTATTTAAAGGATTATTATTGATCAGGAATAGTCTTAGTGGCTAAGTATTGTCCCATGAAGAATTTATGCATGTTTACAAGCTTCTTTCCAAATTGCTGGTTTTGTTCTACCTTGATTGATTTTTAATTTTTTTTTTTTTTGGTTCTGCCTTGCTTTCTGTGTTCATAAGGTCTACAGTATTCAGATCTGATAGGGAGAAAAAAGGATTCTGTCTGATGGAACATGTTGAGAGAACTTACAAGCTGTTGGTCAAGAGAACTGCTTAGGTTTCCTGCTTCTCAAAGCTGATTTCATCTGTTGAACACAAGCTTTGAATAAATGCACAACTTTTCTTTTGTCTCAGGGAAGACACTGTCAGCTACCACCTACACCACTTCTGTGTACACCACCATCAGTGTCAGCACAGCTGAGCAGATCGTGTCCAAAATAGAAAATGAGGTAGCAACTGGAAAAGTGGAGCCGAAGGATGTGGAAAGGATGGTTGGTGAGGTCAGCAGGGTCCTGACTGCTGCTCAGCCACTGCCTCCCCGAATTTCTAACAGGTAGGTCACTCCAGATGTGTTATGTTGGCTGACTTGATAAATTGATAAAAGAATCATAGAATCACTGAGGCTGGAAAAGTCCTTTAAGATCATTGAGTCCAACCCTAACCCAGCTACCATGACCTGAAGCACCACAGCTACAGTTTCTTCAACACCTCCAGGGATGGTGTCTCCACTACATCCCTAGGCAGCCTGTTCCAACCCCTCACCACTTTCTCTAGAGTTTTTTTTCCAAATGTCCAGACTAACCCTCCCCTGGCACAACTCCAACACATTGCCTCTGGTCCTGTTGCTGGGTACTTGGCAGAATAGGCTGACACCAGTCTCACTCCAGCCTCCTTTCAGGAACTGTAGAGAGCAATAAGATCTTCCCTCTGCCTTCTCTTCTCCACACTAAACACCCACAGCTCCCTCAACTGCTGCTCATATGACACCCTCCAACCCCCACCCCAGTCTCATTGCTCTTCTCTCGACTCTCTCCAGCCACTCAATGTCTTTCCTACCCAGAATATTTGTTCTTTAAAACTCTTAGACAAACCAGCAGCAGTGTAGCATCTCTAGGCAAGCCAGCGACAGCGGAACTTGATCTGGAGAGGCTACATTTCATTAGAGCNCCTCATCCAATCTGGCCTTGAACACATCCAGGGAGGGAGCATCCACAACCTCCCTGGGCAACCTGTTCCAGTGCCTCACCACCCTTACTGTAAAGAACTTCCTCCTAACATCTAGTCTAAATCTCCCCTCTGCCAGTTTAAGCCCATTGCCCCTTGTCCTGTCATTGCAGGACCTTGTAAATAATCCTTCCCCAGCCTTCCTGTAGGCCCCCTTCAGATACTGGAAGGCTACTATCAGGTCCCCTCGAAGCCTTCTCTTCTCCAGGCTGAAGAGCCCCAACTCCCTCAGCCTGTCCTCATAGGAGAGCTGCTCCAGCCCTCTGATCATCTTTGTGGCCCTCCTCTGGACCCGCTCCAACACTTCCATGTCCTTCCTGTGCTGAGGGTTCCAGAACTGCACACAGTACTCCAGGTGGGGTCTGACGAGAGCAGAGTAAAGGGGCAGAATCACCTCCCTTGCTCTGCTGGCCACGCTTCTCTTGATGCAGCCTAGGACTCAAAGAGTTAGGTTGGACATCAGGAGGAAGTTCTGCACAGTGAGAGTGGTGAAATCCTGGCACAGGCTGCCCAGGGATGTGTCTGAGACCCTGTTCCTGGAGACATTCAATCTCAGCCTGGCTGTGTCCAGCCTGCTCTAGCTGGAGGTGTCCTTGCTGCCTCCAAGGACAAGATGACCTCTAAGGGTCCCTTCCAACGCAGTGCAGTCTGTGAATCTGTGAACTTGCTTGAGAACTGTGAGTGTATGTGTTGGTAATAAATATATCTTTTTTTCTTAACAGAATTATCAAACTGGTGGATTCTATTGGCTTGAAACTGAACTTTTCAGCAGCATCTGCTGATTTTGCCTCCCCTTCCTTGGCTCTGGCAGTTGTCAAAACCAACCGCATCCGCTCCAACCAAATGTCCTTTGCTGTCCAGGACTCATCTGATCTCCAGGTTAAGACTGCTAATTCTAATAGACAAATTCTCATTTATTTTTCAGTATTTAACATTTTAAAATTTCTTTTTAGGTATTGATGGGTTTGTATTTAAGTATGGGGTTAATATTTGCAAGTATTTATGGGTTTGTGTTTCTGTGTAACACGAGTTTATTCTGTGTTGATCTTACAGTTTCAGGAACTTCTGTTCGTGTTAGTTGTTTCAGAGGAAAAATACTTTTGCTTTTCAAGCCCTCAGTAGTTTTTTCCTTCCTTTCTTTTTGTTGCTGTGTAAATAAGCAGCAGGCTTAGCAGAATCTGGCATTCAATTACTAAGCCACTGGAGAGGGTACAATCAGAACACCAGAATGGACAGAGAGCGTTTGGCACAACAACTTTGCCTCAGAACCCTTGATTCATGACTCAATCACCCACTCTGACTGTGCTGAAACTTGTCAAGGAATGTTGCCAGATGGCTTCATCTGTTAGGAGGTGAACTGCAGAGGGTTCTGGGGAAGAACCATTCTGTTGCTGGGCTAATGACATTCATACATTTGTCACTCATGACCAGTTGGTCTCGCCAAGAAAAAGACGCTTGGAAAGTTTGGGTCCACTTTGTCTCACTCAAAATCTCCTTCCTGGTTGAGGAAATAGGAATTTGGACAATCCCAGCCTGAGAGGCTTAAGAAAGGAAAGTTCTGGACAGATTTTGGCACATTCTGCCCTCTCAAAGGAGGAAACAGCTTAGTGTAGTGTGAGCTCTAAGTAATACTGGAACTGTTCTGTGGCACTGAAAATGATAGAGTGTTAACATCTGAGTTCCTTTCTGTTTTCCTAGCAAGATGTGCAGCATCAGTCACAGAATCACACTCTGTGACTCTGGGATTCTGGGATGCATGCTCATGGAATTTTTAGGGGTTCCATGCTGAAAAGCTTTTGGAGCCCATTGGGCTAAAGAGAAGAGCCAAACCATTTTCTTAGGGCACTGTGAGGATCTTACACTGTTGCTCCTCCTACACCCGGTCTTTGAGTGCACAGATGATCTCTTCCTTCAGTTGTGCTGATGTTTCACATCTCTGAGGAGCTCTGAAGTGATGTGAAGTGACAAGAAAACGTTAAAGCTTTTGCACTAAACAAAGCCCTCTGTCACATGAGTACCGCACCCAAAACTGGGTGAAAATCAAGGTCAGATCAGTTAAACTCTTGAGATATCACAACTGTAGCTCATCCAGTTTGCTTTTATCATCTTTCCTAGATGATCATGGAGGGGTTTATGGCCTTAGATTCTGCTTAACCTCCTATACTTAAAAACCTCTTGAAAAATAAGGGCTTTTTGCAGGATTTTTTCTTGAATTCTGGCATAGTTCACATGGAGCATAAAAATTCTTCGTCTTTGCAGGCTTCTGTTCTGTTCACCTCCCTGTGCATTTCCATAGCCCTGCCTAGGTTGTTGCTCTTCACCTTTTTCAAATCAGTATTGCCCACCACTGTGATGTGTTCTTGGGTTCTGTCCTGTAAGCAAATGGGTAAAAACAGAGTATTTTCACTAATATAAACTGCTTTCAGCAATGGATATAAACTGCAGCATAGGAAGTTCCACCTCAAAATGAGGAAGAAATTCTTTGCTGTAAGGATGACAGAGGTCCGGACCAGGCTGCCCAGAGATGTTGTGGAGTCTCCTTCTCTAGAGACTTTCCAGCTCTGGATGTGTTCCTGTGTGACCTGCTCTGGATTCTTTGCTCCTGCTCTGGCAGGGGGATTGGAGTCAATGATCTCCAGAGGTCCCTTTCAACCCCTAACATTCTGTGAGCCTGTAATAAGGCAGCCCTGAAATGAGTTGCATCCTTTTCAGATCTGCAAATGTTACTTACCCATTGGAGCAGGAGAGGAATGAGAGCAGTGAGCTGCTGACTGTGACAACAGATAGGTCTTTTGAAGTGCTAAACTTAATTTTTTCTTTGCATTTCTTTTTCAGATCTCTCTAGGCATTAGTACAATTAATTATCTAAACAGCCTTGGATCAATTACACTTCCTCCATCACTGCTGACAAGTTTACAGCCCAAAGAGTTGGACTTGGCTTCTAGAATTATATTCAACTTCTTTAAAAAGACTTCTGTGTTCCAGGTATCTTTTTGACCATCTCTTCATCATACTTTTAAAGTGAAGCCTAAAGCAAAATAAAATCTGAAAGAGCTTTTTAGGCAAAAAACACATTTCAGAACTTCCTGGTAAAGGCTGATTGGTTTTGTCCACTTAGCAACTGACCTTGTGGATGCTCTACTCAGCTCTTGTTTCCTTTTAAGATTTTAAAATTTGATTTTTTTCTTTTTTCTTCCAGGATCTGTCCTTGAAGAATGCATCTTTAATCAGCAGTGTTATATCCTCAAGTGTGGCCAACCTCACAGTTAGCAACTTAAAGGAAAATGTCACTGTCACTTTACAGAACATCAAACCTAACCAGGTACAGTTTGCATTTGCTTTGGCAGACCTAATGTGCACTTTTGTTCCCTCCACTGGAGCTGTTGTAGAATAAATACTCTACCAAAAATACAGATTCTTTGGCTCTGTTTTACTAGTGTGGACATTTAGTCTCTCCCCCAGCCAGAGCAGCAGCACCCAGTGCAGGTCACACGGGAAGGCAGACAGGGGGGTGTTGAAAATCTCTAGAGAAGGAGACTCCACAGCCTCTCTGGGCAGCCTGCTCCAGGCCTCTGACACCCTCACAGGCAAAAAGCTTCCCCTCCTGTTCCCCTGGCACCTCCTCTGCTCCAGCTTGCCCCCAGTGCCCCTTGTGCTGCCCTTGGCCACCCCTGAGCACAGCCTGGCTGCGTCCTCCTGACACTGCCCTGCACATCTTTAGCACAGCACTGAGGGCAGCCCTCAGGCTCCTCTGCTGCCAGCTGCCAGCCCCAGCTCCCTCAGCCTGGCCTCACAGGAGATGTGTGTATTTTCATATGCTGTACAGATTAATATAATTAAATTAATCCTTTCTATGCACCTAAATGATTTTTCCTGTCATATAAACCATGTATGTTATCTGCATACAATATTTATTCTTTCCTGCATTAAGATAACCATAAATTACTTGATCATAAACTCAAGAGTTTAGTAAAACAGCTTTATCTTTTTTCCCTTACCTCCTACACAGGATAATTCAACAGTTAGATGTGTTTTTTGGGACTTCAGTAAGAATGGTAAGTACTTGGGACCACCCAAGATCTCATGCTGGTTTATCTAGGGCAGTTCATGTTGATGTAAATGAAGTCTTTGATGATTAACAAAGCTGTTTCCCTTCCCAGGTGGACATGGAGGTTGGTCAACTGAAGGCTGCATGGTTAAAGAGAGCAGAGTGAATGAAACAGTCTGTTCATGCAACCACCTCACCAGCTTTGCAGTTTTGATGGTAATTTTTAAAACAATGGTGCAGTCTTAGCCTGCCTGGAGAACACATTGAAGCAGATGTTCTCTTCAGCATGTTCAGCAGGCACACAGCACCTGGGAAATACTGTTCAGATTCTGTTCACTTCACTGTTAGTACATCCAGAATCAGAGAATGGTTTGGGTTGGAAGGGACCTCCAAAGGGCATCCAGTCCAACCCTACTGCAGTCCGCAGGGACGTCCTCCACTACAGCAGATTGCTCACAGCCTTTGTTGAGCCTGACCTTTAATATCTCCAGGCATGAGGACCCAAACACTTCCCTGGGCAACCTGTTGCAGTGTTGCAGCAGCCTCCTGAGGCAGAATTTGTTCCTCACACCCAAGCTCAATCTGCTCTGCTCTCATTTCAAACCATTACCCTCATCCTGTCCCTGCAGGCCTTTGCACACAGTCCCTCTGCAGCCTGCTTGCAGCCCCTTCAGGCCCTGGCAGGCTGCTCTCAGGTCTGCCTGGAGCCTTCTCTCCAAGCTGCACACCCCCAGCTCCCTCAACCTGTCCTTGTAGCAGAGGTGTCCCAGGCCTTGATCATCTTCATGGCCCTCCTCTAGACTCCTCTGTCCTTCCTGTGCTGAAGCTGCCTGTTGAATGAGGGTACATGAATTCCACTGGAGTGAAAAAACATCCATAAGTGCTTATTAAACTGCAGCTATTTGTATTGTAGGAAATAAAAATTTAGGCTAAATCCAATTTGAAACAGCTTTTTAGTCAAAGAGGATTTCAGTTAGAAGCATAGAACCATAAATATCTTAAGTTGGAAGGGATACCTAAGGGTCATTAGGTGTAAATCCCTGCTGCTCACAGGACTAAGTTGGCTTTTATGATTACCAGTTAGCCTTTTATAAAGTGCCTGATGAAAACAACTGCTGTTTCTCTTTTGTTTGGTGGTTTAATTGCAGAGAGAAAGGTGCATTTGGGAGGGGGTTTTGTTAATAAACACCTTCTCTAAAAGTAACTTCTGTTTGCATTTTAGAACTTGTATGGAAATACTCCCATGAGTCCCACACAGGAATTGGTGCTGACTTTTATATCCTACATAGGCTGTGGCCTGTCTGCAATTTTTCTTTCCATTACTCTTGTGACCTACATAGCCTTTGAGTAAGTACCTGCTCAACTTAGCTCCCACTGTTCTTCAGTTAGGAGTGTTTGTCATCTTCACTGCAAAGTGCTTTCATAGATTTTTGTCTCTGTTAATAATGCAAAAATCAGTCCAGTTTAACAGAATTTATAGAATGGTTTCAGTCGGAAGGGACCTTAAAGATCATCTAGTTCCAACCCCCCTGCTCTGGGCAGGGACATTTTCAGTGAGAACAAGTTGCTCAAGGCCTCATCCAACCTGGCCCTCAACACCTCCAGGCAGAGGGAGCATTCACAACCTCCCTGGGCAACCTGTGCCAGTGTCTCACCAGCCTCACTGCAAAGAATTTCTTCCTCATCTCCAGTCTCAATCTGCCCTCCTCAAGCTTCAAACCATTCCCTCTCATCCTGGCACTCCCAGCCCTTGTCAAAAGTCTCTTCCTGGCTTTTTTGTAGCCTCCTTCAGGTACTGACAGGCTGCTCTAAGGTCTCCCTGGAGCCTTCTCTTCTCCAGGCTGAGCAGCCCCAACTCCCTCAGCCTGTTCCAATATAGGGGAGGTTCTACAGCCCTCTCATCATCCTCATGGCTCTCCTCTGGACCTGCCCCAGCAGCAAGTCCCAGTCTTTAGGAATTTAGTGTTCATTTAGTGTTAATCCTGTGGACAAGTGAATGAATCATAAGAGTCTGTGCAGCAGAAAATGAAGAAGCAGCATTCTTAAATATTTTTGCTGGATTATCATCACAGAAATGTAATGCAGTGTGTTTGAGATACAGCACAGATAAAACAATGCAAACTTAGAGCATTTTTAAACACATTTGTGCCCTTTGCTGGGATGTTTGCTTGTGTTTGAGCCTTAACTACTGCAGCCTCCATATGATGTTTTGGAAATCCTCCTTGAAGTTCTTCAGCATCCTGTCTTCAAGAATGTATTTGTCTCTCTCAAGGCTTTAGAAGCCTAGTCAAAAATCTAACTTGGCTTAGCAATAAAGATCATTTTGGGGATTGGAAGTACTGTAGCAAGTAGAAGCCCAACCTAGAATGTAGGAAAAAAAAAATAATTATGGCAATAAAGTTTAAGAACCTAAGTTACAGTTTGTAGTTCTGTAACTTTATTGCCACAAACTTTATCCATACAGAGAATTAATTTGGAAATCTTGTGTATAAATGCAATACATAGAGGATTTTATCTCAGTCAAAAGATAGAAACTAAGTTTTTTTCTTGCCATCTGTGCAGTAAGAGAATAAACAAGCCCCAGAGATCTGTGGACAATTGCTCTCCTCTCACTGATTTGCTTTTTTTGTTCTTTTCAGGAAAATCAGAAGAGACTACCCCTCCAAAATCCTGATTCAGCTGTGTGCTGCATTACTTCTGCTCAACTTAGTCTTCCTCCTTGACTCCTGGATTGCACTTTATGATACACGAGGCCTCTGTATTGCAGTTGCAGTATTTCTTCACTATTTTCTCTTGGTTTCCTTCACCTGGATGGGCCTAGAAGCTTTCCACATGTATCTGGCCCTTGTGAAAGTCTTTAACACCTATGTAAGGAAATACATTCTGAAGTTTTGCGTTGTTGGCTGGGGTAGGTATTTTTTAATTGTTGTGTTGGTGTTTATTCCTTTTTGGGTGGTAAATAGATACATTCTGTTAATCAGGTATTTCAGTTTGAATGTTCCAGTTTTTAGATTCTTCCAGTCTGCAGAATTCCACAGAGAAATGTCAGAAACTGGACATAGGTTTCATAGAAAAGATCATTTTATGTCCTCAGAATGCTCTGTCATGGTTTTTACTGACGTATCTGCTCATAACCTCCTAGGGCTACCAGCTGTGGTGGTGTCCATCGTGTTAGCAGTGTCACCAGACAATTATGGACTCATCACCACTGGGAAGGTTTCAGTAAACAGACCTGATGAATTGTGAGTTGGAGCTGCTTTCTGGGAGGGTAATGTGCTAGTTTTGAGGCCAGTTGGAATATTGTAATGAGAAAAATTAGATCGTTGGCTGTGAAAAGAAAATTAGGTGATGTCTATTACCCATTCATTCTGCTTGGATCTATAAAAGCAAGGACACAGAGATTAGTCTCTGCCTGGCTGTTACCCTATTAATTCTTCTGCCTGAAACTGCACATTGCTCAACTAATCATTCTGCTTCTAACACCTCTTGCTGACCTTTCCAGCTCACCCTGCAGGTAAAGGAGATTCTGAGATAGGAAGTGGAAAGTGGAAGGGTGGTTGGGAGCCACTCCTGAGCACACTAACTGCTGGGAGGGATCTTGTATTTCTGCATTACTTTTAACTTGTATATTGCTGTATATAGTTGTAAACATCTGTAATATATGTGTGTGCTTGTAAATTGTGCTAAGCTGTAAATATATAAAGCTTCATTCCTTAACTTCCAGCTGGCTGAGTTTAGTCTGGGTGAATCCTTGAGGGGAGGGTGTGATGCCCAGAACCACTACAGAAGGGACTCAGCTGCTGTGGAGTTGCTTTTCTTTACATTAAAGGTGGGGAAGGAAGCAACAGGGGAGCTTTGAGCTGGTGCAGTTCCCTTGCATGTCCTGCTTTTTTGTGACGATTGCCTGTATGAAAGCTCCTACCCTTGGGCCAAAAAAAAGTGCTTTTGGCTGAAGAGGCAAAACTGTTTTGCCTGTGCATAAACCCCAGCTTTACTTCCTATTTATTTGCCCTTTCTTTCTTTAAGAATCTTTAACAGATTGTTCTTTGCTTCTAGCTGCTGGATTAAAAATCGAGTTGTCTTCTACACTACTGCTGTGGGCTACTTCTGCCTGATCTTCCTGATCAACATCAGCATGTTCATCGTGGTGCTGATCCAGCTGTGTCGGATCAAGAAGAAGAAGCAGCTTGGTGCTCAGAGGAAAACCAGCATCCAAGACCTTCGCAGCGTTGCTGGCCTCACCTTCTTGTTGGGAATTACTTGGGGATTTGCTTTCTTCACAGTCAATGAGGTCTTCACTTACCTCTTCACCATCTTCAACACTTTGCAAGGTGGGTTCATCCTTCGTGTGGCAGCCACACAGAGTCAACCAG
>VWZE01016562.1:237724-255807 GCA_013396675.1 Eubucco bourcierii | reverse complement strand
AGGGGCTGAGGCGGTGAGGCTCCGCCGAGGGTCTTCTCGCTGGGCCCTTCTCTGAACGCTCAGCGGAAGGTGAGTGAAAAATAGAGCGAGTCGCAGGCAGTGATATGTGTACAGAACGAGTTCTTTGCTTTAGGATGCACATCCACCTGCGGTAACGCTCTGCGTATATATTCACGCCCCACTGAAGCCCCAGTAGCATGTTTAGGCCCTAGCAGGGCCTGTGAAGTGCCTGTCGGCGTGAGCTGGGTGTGAAACCAGGGCAGAGCAGGGCTGGCCGAGGCTGGCTGGGTGTGCTTTGTGCGGTACGTGTGTGCGGCAGGGCACGTCTGACAGATTCCATCCCCGGCCTGCTACTGCCGAGGCAGCTTGTGCGGCGGTGGCTGGCTGGGTAAACCCTCCCGGTATTAGGCTTCTTGGGCTCTGCCTTGTCGGTAAAAGGAGCGAAGGCTAACGTCGGTTGTACGAAATTTAACAAGGCCAAGTGCCGCGTTCTGCGCTTAGGTCACAACAACCCCAAGCAGTGCTGCAGGCCTGGGGCAGAGGGGCAGGAAAGCTGCCCGGCAGAAAAGGGCCTGGGGGTGCTGGCTGGCAGACGGCCGAACGTGAGCCAGCAGTATGTTCAGGTAGCCACGAGGGCCAACAGCATCCCGGCCTGGATCAGCAGTGGTGTGGCCAGCTGGAGTAGGGAAGTGATGGTGCCCCTGTGCTCAGCACTGGCGAGGGTGCACCTCAAATACTGTGTCCTGTTTTGGGCACTGCAGCATAAGAAAGGCATTGAGGTGTTGGCACGTGCCCAGAGAAGGGCAGTGAAGCTGGTGAGGGATTTGCAGAGTGTGCCTCATGAGAGGCTGAGGGAGCTGGCGTTGTTTAGCCTGGGGAAGGCTCGGAAGAGACTATTGCTCTCTACAGCTACCTGCGATGAGGATGGCATGAGACCAGTGTTGGCCTCTTCTCCCAAGTAACTAATGGCAGGACAAAAGGAATGGCCTCAAGCTGCACCAGGGGAAGTTTAGATTGGATGTTATGACGAACTTTAGTGAGAGAGTGGTGAGGGCTGGAACAGGCTGCCCAGGAAGGTGGTGGAGTCACCATCCCTGGAGGTGTTCAAGAAATAGAGTTGCTTAGAGTTACAAGGAACTGGGAAACAGTGAAAGAAATAGTTAGGGCCCAAATCTGCTCGTGTCATTAGGGTTTGCATTTCTGGCTGGCTTTGTGGGCATGAGGTGAATTAATGTTTGTGTGGTAATTACTGTAAACCCATTAGTAACAAATACAAGAACATACTGTAATGGTGTGAGAAGGTAATTTTAATGGGCTGCAGAAGATGCAAGGAGTTGTGCTCCTTTCTCTGTCTTTTGTCTGTGGGATGACTTTGGGCAAGTCTCTTCCTCTGCCTGCCTGGATTTCCATGTTTGCAAGATGAGGATGCAGGTAACAACCTCCATAAGAGGAGAGTTGGAGCCTCTGAGATTAAAACATGCCTTGTGAAAGCTGTGTCTTAATGATATTAATACTAATTTTAAAAGGTAGCTTAGTGGCAGTATGGGAGTTTATACCAGTGACCCTGAATTTTGCAATTCCTGTTTACAGTTCTGGGATGTCCTTTCATAACTCTCTGCTGCCTTTTCCACTAAGTACTCCATGCTGGAGAGAGTTCAGAGGTGAGGGAAGGAGATAAGTGCATGGAAAGCAAGTCAGAGGCCAGCAGCAAGGCAGAAGGACAACATCATAAGAGGGCCTGGAGAGATGCTGCAAGGAGGGCTTCTGGATTTGCTGTATCTATACTCTATTGCAGTGGAAAATTGCAAAGGTTGAAACATCCTCCTTGGCAGGGTGAAGAGATGCAGGGTTTGCTTGAGCAAGTTAGATGGGCAAGTCCCAGGCCCACATGTGGCCTCGTCTTGAATAGCCCCTGGTGGCACGGGCTGAGCTCCTGCTTCACTGCTGCTGCCTTCCTGGTGCTTTTCGGGATGGAGCCAGGGAGTGGAATTGAAGCCAGGAGGCATTTAAGGTACATCTGAGGTGCTGCTAGGGTTATGTGTACTGTGGCCTTGCACCTTGTACCCACGAGCGTGCCAGATGTGCAGTCTTGCCACATTAGCTGCCGTGCTCTGACTGAGGGCAGGAATGAGCTTTGCTGTCACAGGGATGCATGCAGTGAGGAGGGCACAGAGTGTGCTCAGGGGTACTTTGCTTTGGTAGGATGTTCAGTGCGCTGGGGTCAGGTTTATCAACAGCGTAACTGCTCTTTTGTTAATCCTACTCACTCCAAATCAGCAATGTCTGAGAGACAGGTTTTAATTCTGAATATGTGTGCTGCCAGGCACTCAGAGCACAGGCCCAGACCCCTCACCAGCGCTGGCAGTTGTCCAAGTGCAGCAGGATCGAATCTGCAGCAAACTTGTCCCTGTTTTGCAAGCACTGCATTCTGCTGATCAGGCCCTGCGACATGCAGTGATGGCTATTAACCTGTTAGAGGTTGTACAAGGAGGCTGACACCAAACTACTGGTTCCTGTCCCATGCCCTTGCCACCACCTTGCTGTGCTGTGGGATCTGCCAGCTGTTGCATGTGGCCTTAAGGACACAGATGCTTTTGGATGTGGTGCTTAGGCATATATTTTAAGGTGAATCTTGTAGAGTAGGGTTCTAGGTTGGACTTGATGATCCTGGGGGTCTTTACCAACCTGGATGTTTCTGTGATTCTGTGAATGCTGTAGCTGAGCAAGCACTGGAACAGCATCCCCAGGAGGCAGTGCTCAGCTGCCTGTTACACTTGTAATTTGGATGGGATAAGAAAAGGTGTGAAGATACCTTCAGAAAGTGTCAACAATCAACACCTGTATGCATTTTAATTCTTGCTTAATGCACTGTAAGAGAAAGCTGAGAAGGAAAGCACAGCTGGCATACATTTATGGGTGACCTCAGCTGTGTCGCATCAACCAATCTACCTGCAAACTTTGCTCTAGAGCTTCCATGGGTTTCCATCCAACAGGACCAATGAGACAGCTGCAAATTAAATAAGTTTTCAGCAAGAGGCTGCATGTGGACTTACTTGTGTTGATGGCCTGGTTAGAAGCCCACTAGACAAATTGTAAGGGCCTGCACCTAGGTCGGGGCAATCCTAGGTGTCAGTACAGGCTGGGGGGTGATGAAATTGAGAGCAGTGCTGCAGAAAAGAGCTTGGAGGTACTGGTGGGTGGAAAAGCTGGATGCGGAGCAACCGTGTGTGCTTGCAGCCCAGAAGGCCTGTGACATCCTGAGCTGCAGCAAAAGCAGTGTGGGCAGCGCAGGTCAAGAGAGGTGATTCTGCCACTCTGCTCTGGGGAGACCTCACCTGCACTGCTGTGTCCAGCTCTGGAGCCCTCAGCACAGGAAGGACATGGACTTGATGGAACAAGTCCAGAGGAAGGCCATGAAGATGATCAGGGGGCTGGAGAACCTCTGCTACAAGGATAGGCTGAGGGAGCTGGGATTGTTCAACCTTTGAGAGTGAACCCTTCTTCCTTTAGTGGCTGAATTATTGTAGCTTTACTCCTTGGTTTGACTTTCTGAGTTGAGGAAAAGTGTTTTAAGCTCTCTTGGGTTCATCTGTACCTGGGATCAGGCGCTTCTCCCAGGCAACTAGGGATAGGACAAGAGGGCATGGCCTGAAACTGTGCCAGGGGAAGTCTAGGTTGGATATTAGGAAGCACTTCCTCATGGAAAGGGGAATTAGGCACTGGAATGGACTGCCCAGGGAGGTGGTGGAGTCACCATCCCTGGAGGTCTTCAGGAAAAGATTGGCTGTGACACTTGCTGGCATGGTTTAGCTGATGTTGTGATGTTGGGTCATGGGCTGGACTTGATGATCTCAGAGGTCTTTTTCAGCCTTGGTGATTGTGTAATTCTGTGCTCTCTCCAAAGTGATGCCAGCAGAGCTGTTTCTACTCTGTGATCAACTTGACCTGATTGCAGTTAAACCATAGCAGGAGCCTGTCCTGAGTGTCAGACTCTCACCCCTGTCCTCTGCCCTTGTTACATGCAAGCTTAAAAACAGCTACAGAAGGAGCTGATGAACTGATTCGTGACGGAAGATTGGTGGATGTGTTGTTTTAAATTTAATTTATCTTTATTATTGTAATCCTTGTCCATTGTCACACCAACCCTGGCAGCTGAATTTTGTTCACTGAAGATCTTAGTGAAGCTTTATCGACCTTTTGCTTCTCTGCCTCATTTTTTTTTTTTCATTATTGAAGAGCACAGAGCTCTAAGACAGGCAGTCTTTAAAATTAATGATAGTGAAGTGATGGGAATTACTGATGCAATAAAAAAATTAATGGAGTGTTTAAGATACAGGAGGCTGCTCAGTGT
This sequence comes from Eubucco bourcierii, assembly GCA_013396675.1. Taxonomy (NCBI): domain Eukaryota; kingdom Metazoa; phylum Chordata; class Aves; order Piciformes; family Ramphastidae; genus Eubucco; species Eubucco bourcierii. The sequence goes on along the minus strand of VWZE01016562.1, from coordinate 251,456 downwards.
GCTGTTTTTCAGATGCTGTTGCTTTTCAGTGCCAGCAAAATTTGTCTTTCTGTGTGTTTTCCAGAGGAGGGTATAAAAAGGCTTTGGATAGGGTATAAAGCACTCGTGCTTTAGCTGTCACAGGCCAAAACAGAAACACTTTTTGAATTTCCTAAAAAGGAAGCAGTGTTGCTTTGCTTCCTCAGGGTTATGCCACAGACCACTTGCATAGAGAAAAAATGGATGCCAGGCTCATTTTCTAAAGTTCCCTCAATACCATTTCCCCTTACAAATACATAGCCTTTACATTCCTGTTCCCTCAATGCAGCTGAAGTTTCCCTCAGTGACTTCCTACTAATCTGGTGTGGATAAGGATACTCAACCACAAGCTATGAGATTTATGTCCTGAAGATGCTCAGAGGGCTGCAGCAGCTCTGCCGTGAGGGCAGGCTGGGAGAGTTGTGGCTCTTCAGCCTGGAAGAGAGGCAGCTTTGAGGAGACCTTGAAGTGGTCTTCCAGTATCTGAAGGGAGCTACAGGAGGGCTGGGGAGGGACTATTGGCAAGGGCTCGTGATGACAGGACAAGGAGGAATGGGTTTAAACTGGCAGAGGGGAGGTTGAAACTGGATGTCAGGAAGAAGTTCTTTGCAGTGAGGTTGTTGAGACACTGGCACAGCTCACCCTTCGATCACATTGGGTGATTCTGTGCTCCACAACCTCCCTGGAGGTGTTCAAGACCAGGTCGGATGAGGTCCTGAGCAACCTGTTCTAGTGGGAGGTGTCCCTGCCTGTGGCGGGGGGTTGGAACTGGATGATCTTTGAGGTCCCTTCCAACCTAAACTCTTCTATGATTGTAAGTGTTCAAAGATCCATTGCTTTTCTTTGGGAAAGAGAGAGGAGACCTCACTCAAAAGCCTGAGTGCGATAGATGTGAAGTTGTCTTTTGGGTTTGCTATTTTTTTTAACCCTTTGATCTGGAAAGATGGGATTTCAGGTAGTAATATTTGTTCTGTGTTTCTTCTGCCGTGGTTAGAATCCAGTCACAGGGCTGCTCTCAGCTGGCACGGACCATAAGGATGCGTGGGTACGGGACAACGTCTACAGCATCCTGGCTGTGTGGGGGCTGGGAATGGCTTACCGGAAGAATGCGGACCGGGATGAGGACAAAGCCAAAGCCTATGAGCTGGAGCAGGTATGGCAAAGTTTGGAGTGAACTACTTAAGCTGGTCTGGTTTAGTTTTCATTCGTGGTTTTGAGTGGTGCCTTTGCATTGCAGCTGCATTTAGGATCTGTCGGGGTTTTCCCAGCTTAGAGTATGGGATGAAGAGGGGCAGGATGAGGGCAGTGGTTTGAAATGAGAGCAGAGCAGATTGAGAGTGGACGTGAGGAACGAGTTATGCACCAGAAGGATGCTGTAACACTGCAGCAAGTTTCATGACTTTTGCTGAGGGTGTCTAGAGACAGACTGAGGGGCAATGGTTTGAAGCTGTGGCAGAGCAGGGTTAGACTGGAGCTGAGGAAGAAGCTCTTCAGTAGGAGGGTGCTGAGACTCTGGCACAGGCTGCCCAGGGAGGCTGTGGCTGCCTCCTGCCTGAGGGTGTTTAAGGCAGGGTGGATGAAACCTTGAGCAGCTGAGTCTGGCTGAGAGGTGTCCCTGGGCATGATGGGGAGGTTGCAGCAGATGAGCTCTGAGGTCTCTTCCAACCTGAGCCATTCTATGATTATTACTATTATTCTCACAAGGTATAAGATTCCTCATCCTTAGATGGATAAAAGGATCACAGAGAGTTGCCTCACCATTTAGAGAGGGCCTTTGGAAAAAGATTCATTCTCCTAGATAGGGATGTGGGAATAAAAAGGGCCTGTAAAGCACTTCAGGCACATACAAGTTTCTTTTCACTTCTGGCAGGGTGTTAGTCATGGTTGTTTATGTTGTCACTTTTAGATGTTGTTTGCAGCAGATGCTGAGGAGTGTCTGTGGTCTGTTTTGTTCCTGCAGAACGTGGTGAAGCTGATGCGGGGCCTCTTGCAGTGCATGATGAGACAGGTAATAGCACAGCCGAGAGTTTACAGAGTTCATCTGCAGTGTCTGTTCCCTGTGCCCTTTCTCTACACTGAGCTTTGTGTGTGTGTGTGTGTGTGTGTGTGTGTGTGTGTGTGTGTGTGTGTGTGTGTGTGTGTGTGTGTGTGTGTGTGTGTGTGTGTGTGTGTGTGTGTGTGTGTGGAGCCTTTTTCAAACTCACCACCAAAATTGACCTTACTTGAATCTTTTTGAGACTCAGCTTGTAGCAAATCACTTTTACCCTTGCAAACTGATTGTCACAAAGATGCATACATGTGAGCAAGCTCTGAATTCAACAACGTGATTGAATCTTATTCTTACTGGAAGAGATGTGGATTTAGCTGGAGCCTAAGGTCAGAGTTCACCAGATCACAGGATGTTATGGGTTGGAAGGGATCTCCACAGATCATTGAGTCCAACCCTGCTGCCAGAGCAGGATCATAAAATCTAGCTCAGGTTGCACAGGAACACATCCAGACAGAGCTGGAAAGTCTCCAGAGAAGGAGATTTGACAGCCTCTCTGGGCAGCCTGCTCCAGGGCTCTGTGACCCTTACGGTCAAGAAGTTCTTCCTCATGTTGAATTGAAACTTCCTGTGCTGCAGTTGATACCCATTGCCCCTTGTCCTATCAGAGTGCAAAACTGAGAAGAGTTTGAGTTGTGCTCATACAACATAGAATCATTAAGGTTGGAAAAGACCTCCAAGATCATTGAGTCCAATCTTCCACCCAGCACTTCCCTGGTGACTAGAACATGTCTCAAGAATGCCATGTCCAGAAGCTTCTTGAACACCTCCAGGGATGGGGATTCCACCATACTTTGATCAATCAATGATGCCCTGAAGATAGGTAGCAGAAAATATGACCTCAAGTTTCTCCTCATCTAAGAGAGATTGTTAATTTGGAAAGGGTTTGGAGAGTTTGTTCCTAAGTGTTTGAGGTTTGTGGTGTTTTTTAGGTGGACAAAGTGGAGAAGTTCAAACACACACAGAGCACCAGGGACTGCCTGCATGCCAAGTATAACTCTGCAACTTGTGCCACGGTGGTTGGGGATGACCAGTGGGGGCATCTACAAGTGGATGCAACTTCCCTTTACTTGCTCTTCTTGGCGCAGATGACAGCATCAGGTAAGCAGATGTTTTAGCCATGGCTGTGTTGCAGTCTTTTTCTATTCTAGCTCTCATTTAAAAAGGAGAGAAACTGTAACTAGCTTCAAATACCTTTACACAATTACTACTCGAGAAAAATGGTTTGAAGCTGAGGCAGAGCAGGGTTAGACTGGATCTGAGGAAGAAGTTCTTCAGTAGGAGGGTGGTAGACTCTGGAATAAGTTGCCCAGGGAGGCTGTGGCTGCCTCCTGCCTGGGGGTGTTGAAGGCCAGGTTTAATGAGGCCTTGAGCAGCTGAGTCTAGATGAGAGGTGACCCTGCCCATGGGAAGTGTTTAAAGACTACATAGAGTGTCCCAATTAACAACTAGATTTCTTCAGAGAGTAGTGACATTGAGTCAGGTGCCACTAGTGGCACTGTGGTCCTCTTCTTGGTTCTGTTTTGTCTCTATGACATTGAGGGGCTGGAGCCTCTCCAGAGAAGGGCAGCAAGGCTGGAGAAGGGCCTGGAGTAGCTGGGCTGTGAGAAGGGGCTGAGGGAGCTGGGAGTGTGCAGGCTGCAGAACAGGAGGCTGAGGGCAGAGCTCATTGCTCTCTGTGGCTCCCTGCAGGAAGGTTGGAGCGAGGAGGGGGCAACCTCTGCTGCTTGGTGCCAAGGGACAGGAGCAGAGGAAATGGTTCCAAGCTGCCCCAGGGGAGGTTCAGGCTGAATGCTAGGAAATATTTCTGCACTGGAAAGCTTCTCAGCCCTTGGAATGGTCTGCCCAGGGCAGTGCTGGAGTCCCCATCCCTGGGGGTGTTCCAGCAACCTGTGGAACTGGTGCCTGGGGACATGATTTGGTGTTGACCCTGCAGTGGTGGGTGGAAGGTTGGACTGGATGAGCCTGGGTCTCCTCCAACCAGATACATTCTGTGATGTTTTTTTCTCAACTGTAGTCCTCTTGTGAGGTTAAGGACTTGTCTCCTATGTATTTTATTGGTCTTTAGAGTCCCTTGCAATGAACACCTGCAGAGTGGACACCCGCTCATCCTGACTGTCCCTTGATAGAGCACTAAGCACAGAGTGGCATGGGAAGCTGTGAGAATTGGGATGTGCTGCTCTTGAGAGCTGAAGCTGGCTCTGATGTCCATCCTTGCCACCCACTGTGCCTCATGGGGGTGATTTTTGGTAGGCATTTGAAGTATTTTATCAGCAGCAGCTATGGAAGCCTACTGCCTGATATTTTGAAATCAACATGAATTTGTCCATTGATTTCAGCAGGCAGGAGCTGGCAGCAAACCAGCAAAAGCCTGAAAGTGACTGAAGACTGAAGACTTCAGTTTTGATGTGATGCTAATTCCTCTCTCCCCATCTTCTCCTCAGGATTACGAATTATCTTCACCCTGGATGAAGTTACCTTTATTCAGAATCTTGTTTTTTACATAGAAGCTGCCTACAAAGTTGCTGTGAGTAGTCATTTGTATCTAAACCACCTGAACACTGCTCAGCTGTGGGTGTGAGATTATTGGCTGCTGGAAAAGGACCGTGTAGAGCCTGTCAGTGCTTTGCATTGTCAGCACTGTAGATGGTGGGAGGGCTGGGGAGGTTTTACTGCTGCCCAGGGTAGACTTCTTCTACTTGAGGTCCTTTCCAACCTAAGCCATTATATGACTCTTATCAACAGGATTTTTTCTTTATTGATAATAATATTTCCTGATGTCTGTTATGGGCCTTTCTAAAAAGTGCAAAGTGGTAACAAACTTCCCAGAACATGATCAGGGGGCTGGAGCACCTCTGCTATGAGGACAGGCTGAGAGAGCTGAGGGTGGTCAGCCTGGAGAGAAGGAGGGGCCAGGGAGACCTAAGAGCAGCCTGCCAGGAGCTGAAGGGGCTGCAAGCAGGCTGCAGAGGGACTGTTTGCAAAAGCCTGCAGGGACAGGATGAGGGCAGTGGTTTGAAATGAGAGCAGAGCAGCTTGAGACTGGCTGTGAGGAACAAGTTTTGCACCAGGAGGCTGCTGCAACAGGTTGCCCAGGGAGGTGGTTGAGGCCTCATGCCTTGTGAGGCACAGAGAGAAGCATGACCTTTGGAGGTCCCTTCCAACCCAGACCATTCTATAATTCTGTGCTCAAGGGGAAAGATAAAGGGCTTTGAATATTCTGTGAAGACAGTGATTTGTGTCTGCAGTCCTCATCCTACTGACGTGTGGTTTTATGTGCTCCTCTTTAAACACAAGGAAGGGCTCATTGGAGACTTTTTTTTTTTTATGGTATTTTTATTTAAGGCAAGTAAGACTAAATTTGATTTTGTGGTGGGACCAGAGGGGAGAACATTGTTTATAATCATTCCTTTTTTTTTTTTTTTTTCCCCGATGATGTCATTGCAGGATTATGGAATTTGGGAACGTGGTGATAAAACAAACCAGGGCATCCCTGAACTGAACGCGAGCTCCGTCGGGATGGCCAAAGTGAGAATTGTCTTCCTGACACCTCCTTCCTGGCTGCTGTGTCATGCTGAAGGGCTCTGGTGGCTTCCTTTGGATTGTCCTCTGGGCCACTGCAGTAGTTAACTGGTTGTATGTGAACTGTTGGGGTGTGAGTGAGTATTTTCTGATGTAAAATCCTTGTGATGTCCTTCAAGAACCTCAGCACAGCCCACCTGGAGATAGCAAGGAGGGTATCAGATTCCTTCAGCCATGACTCTGATGCATTCAGTGAGGTGCAACCTCATCAAGTGGTCTCTGGTGTTCTTTGCCTCTGTTGTTAATTCTCCAGCCCCAGTACTCTATCTGATGTTTTCATGCTAAGGTGAAGTCAGATGTGAACTCTGGAAAATGGCAGAATATCAGTCTGAGAAATGATTCCCAGGTAACTTAGAAAATGAGTAAAGGTGTACTTAAATCCCACTGGTATTTCAGGCTCCCCTCTGGCACAAGGTCCTGAAGATCCCAGATGAAGATCAGAAGGCCGTAAATAGAAATGTGTAAACTGACAACTACCTTTTTTACCTATGTCTGGGGGGCTGACAGAAACCAAGTATCACTATGCTCAAAGGTGTAGCTACCATTGCAGCAGGATTTATTAGTTAACAAGACCTTGCGTGGGAAGGGACTTTTTAGGCTTTCAGGTAGTGATAGGACTGGGGGGATTCGAGCAAAGCTGGAAATGGTGGAAGCCTCATCCCTGGAGGTGTTTAAGGCCAGGCTGGATGAGGCTCTGGCCACCCTGATCTAGTGTGAAGTGTCCCTGCCCATGGCAGGGGAGTTGGAGCTGGATGATTCTTGTGGTCCCTCTCAACCCTGACTGATTTTTTGATTCTATGATCTTGCATCAGCTCCCTATCATTGTACATTGCCTTTAAATTGTCCCCAGCACAGAGGTTTTATGTCCTGCTGCTTCTTTAAAGCTCCCCTTTAAAGGTGAAAAAAAAGTCTGTGGGGCAAACTCCTGCCTTATGTAATTTCCTTGAGAGAATAAGATAAGCACAGATGCTCAGGCTGTATATTGGGTGTATATTGGCCTCAAAGGTGTTGAAAGATTTTGAGCTGTTTGGGGTTGTCTGTGTTGGGTTTTTTTTGCAGGCTGCTTTGGAGGCAATCGATGAACTGGACCTTTTTGGAGCTCATGGTGGGCACAAATCAGTGATTCATGTTCTTCCTGATGAAGTAGAACACTGTCAGGTAAAAATCAGTCTTCTGTTTTCCTTTGCTAGGGCTGAACCAAACACCCTTTTGTTTTTAAATGAAATGTGGATTAAATGAACCAGGACTTGAACAAAATAAAGCTAGCTTCAGCCTAGGCCGTTTGCTTCTAGCAGGTCCTGTGGAAGTGAACGGTGTGAAGGGTTCTTGTTCTAAGCTGCAAATGCAAGGGTGAACTGCATGTGCTAGCAGCATGGTCTGCTGCATTTGCACTTTGCATGGTCTTTTGAAGTTGGTAAATTGTTTGACTTCCCTCTCTTCTGTCCCTCTTTCACTCAGTCTATTCTGTACTCCATGTTGCCAAGGGCATCCACGTCAAAGGAGATAGATGCTGGCCTCCTCTCCATTATCTCCTACCCAGCCTTTGCAGTGGAGGATCTGAACCTTGTTAATGCAACCAAGAGTGAAATCATATCCAAACTGCAGGTAAGAGTTTCCTTTACTTTTATTTTCCAGAGAAGCAGAACCTCCCTTTCTTAACCAAAATCCTAATTAAACAAGGCTTGCCAGACTTGTTTCATCTGTGTGTGGAGGAAGGGGAGGGAAATCCCCAAGTGACACCTAAAACTCAGCTGGTTTGCCAAGGGCACCAAGCTGTGTGGTGTGGTGAACAGGCTTGAGCGCATCGAGAAGGATCTTGACAGGCTTGGGAAGTGGGAGAGTGACAGCTACATGAGGTTCAAGCAGTGAAAATGCAGGGTCCTGCATCTGGGTCTGGCCAATCCCAGGCACAGCTCCAGGCTGGTTGCAGAGTGGGTTGAGAGCAGCTCTGCAGAAAGAGACTTGGGGGTGTTGGGTGCTGAGCAGCTCCCCAGGAGCCAGCAGTGCCCTCCTGCAGCCCAGCAGGCAGCTGTGTGCTGGGCTGCAGCCAGAGGAGTGTGGGCAGCAGGGCAAGAGAGGGGATTCTGCTCCTTGGCTCAGCTCTGCTGAGACCTCCCCTTCCAATCCTGCCTCCAGTGCTGCTTACCCCAGCAGAAGGAGGACACAGAGTTGCTGGAGTGAGTCTAGAGGAGGCCACAAAGATGCTCCCAGGGCTGGAGCAGCTCTGCTGTGAAGACAGGCTGAAGGAGCTGAGGGTGTGCAGCCTGCAGAGGAGAAGGCTCCAAGAGGGACCTCAGAGCTTCCTGCCAAGATCTGAAGGGATCCTGCAGAGGGACTTTTGCTGAGGGGGTCTGCAGACAGGCCAAGGGGGAATGGTTTGGAGCTGAGGCAGAGCAGGGTTAGAGTGGAGCTGAGGAAGAAGTTGTTGAGTGTGAGAGTGCTGAGAGTGTGGCACAGGCTGCCCAGGGAGGCTGTGGCTGCCTCCTGCCTAGGGGCAGACTGGATGAGGCCTTGAGCAGCTGAGTGTAGCTGAGAGGTGTCCCTGGGCATGGTGGTGAGGTTGGAGCAGATGATCTCTGAGGTCCCTTCCAAGCTAAGCCATACTGTGATCAAACTCAGCAGATGTTCCTGTGCTGCTGTGGGGCTGTGAGGAAGGGGCTGTGGAGCTGTCTCTGACGCTGCTGTTTTCACAGGGCCGATACGGCTGCTGCCGCTTTCTCAGGGATGGCTACAAGACTCCCAGAGAGGTACTTGGTTATGTACTTTCACTAGGCATTAGGAGGAGCTTTATCTTTTCATAGACATTTAACAACCTGCTCTAGTGGAAGTTGTCTCTGCCCGTGGCAGGGGGGATTGAAACTAGATGAACTTTAAGCTCCTTTCCAATCTGAATAATTCTGTGAACCTATGAATTTCTGTTCACAGTAATGCCAGGGATGAGGTTTCTGTGTCACTGTTAAGACATTTTAGTGAATGTGGAGGTAAACCATCCTAGAAATGACACATATCTAAATGAGGCTAAGTGTTTGAAACCCAGTTATTAAGGACAGAACTTAATTGATAGTTCTGGAAGAATTGAAGCCTTTTATATGCTTACGGTGCCTAAGCAGAAGTTGTGTCTCTGAAGCATCCCAAAGTATTTATGACCTAATGCAAAGCCAGGGTTCTTTGCTTGACAGCTGGCTTTTGAGACTGGGAAGGGTTGCTTTGTCTAGGGAACAATTAGATGAGTTGCAGGCAATATGAAGTGAAAGCCAAGAGGCTGCATGGCAGCTGGTTCTGGTGGCTGTTAGTGGGTCCTTTGTTTTCATGACTTGTATGGAGGAGGCTTCCATCGTAGCTGGAATGTGAGTGACCTAATTTGGCACTCTGACTAAACAACTGTGATCTGAATTTCTAGGACCCAAGCAGGCTGCACTATGACCCTGCTGAGCTCAAGCTCTTTGAGAACATTGAGTGTGAGTGGCCAGTCTTCTGGACATACTTTCTGATCGATGGAGTATTTAATGAGGACAAAATTCAGGTGAGGAAAGAAAGTACTTGGAGTGGAAATGCAAAGCTGTTTGCCCACAGGATCTTGTAGCTTGGCTTCTTGCTTATTTTGAGTAGCAGTTGGATGCAACCAGCAGCAGCTTCGGAGTAGTCTTTATCCAATCTCACCTTCCTGGGGAGTTCATGAGGTGGTGGAGGCTGCAGTGTTGTTGTGCACACTGGAGCCTCTTTTACCAGGCTGAGTGGCGTTGTTAGCTGGTGTGGTCCATCTGGGCTGGAGGGGATTTATTTGCCTAGTTCTCAGTTATTACCAGGCTTGGTGCCCCGTTACTAATTGCTTTGGCATGAGACCAGCTGTTTTTTTCTCCTGAACTCTCTGGCTTGGCTGCTGAGAGTAAGATTTGCAGTATCTTTGAGCCTTTTCAACATTGTATTGGTTCTAGTTTAATCTTCCCAGAGACTCAAAATATATATAGCTAACAAACCCAGCATCATAATAATAATAATAAGCCTTCCCTTCTCACCCATTTTTGGAAAGAAAGGAATTAGATGCAGAGGGAGAGTGAAAGGGGTGAAAAAAACACCCAAAGAATAGTCTTGCTTTGATCTGGAAGTTAAAAAAAAAAACACACACAAAAAACTTTAGCAATAATTTCTTTAAAAAAGTAAGGTGGGGAGTTACAAAAGGTATAGAGAAGGGAAACAAAGTAGAAAAAAAAATACATACAACCAGATTGATGGCAATGAATGGAGGTAGATTCAGGAAGGGGTTGTCCACCATGCAGTAGAATACGGCCTCGTGGTAAGACAGGGGCAGCAGGAACAAAGAATCAGGCAGGCAGGCAGGCAGGCCAAGAGAAAGGAATAGGAAATTCCTCTGTTTATATAGGGGGTCCAGACAGGAAGTGGGAGTGGGCTAATCTCTTCACCTGGGGTCAGGTCTCGACCCATCCCCTGGGAGGAGTCAGGAGGACCTGGGGTGAGGTGCAGAACACAGACCACTGCCCCAGGAGGGTTAACCCTTTACAAACATGGGGGGAGGTTTGGGGTTGAATTATGGGGAGCCATTTCACTTTCACCAGTTCTCTAAGCTCATTTGTGCCTTTGCTGTGTCAACCTTCCAAACTCACAGTGGCACCTGGAGAGTTTTGGTGAGTTAGAGTGACAAGTAGCCTGGACTTGATGTATTCGTGCCAGGGTCTCTGGATCTGTGGCTTGAAGGGATTGAAAAATGCAAGTGGCTTAAAAACATGCAGAGACACACAGGAGTTTGCTAAACATAACCTCTTAAAAAAATAAAACAGCATCAGAAACAAACCAAAAAATGTTAAACCAAAAAGGACTCTTGCTGTACCAGGTGGAAGTCAAGTGAAATACTTCTGGCACTAGGAATTTGAAGCTGCTTTCCTGAACACACTGCAAGTAGTCTGGTGGAGAGAGAAATGACATTATTCAGCCTGGAGAGGAGAAAGCTCCAGGGGAACCTCAGAGCTGCCTGCTAAGAGCTGAAAGGATCCTGCAGCAAGGCTGCAGGGGGACTTTTGCTGAGGGAGTCTAGAGACAGGCCAAGGGGGAATGGGGTAGCTGAGAGGTGTCCCTGGGCATGGTGGGGAGGTTGGAGCAAATGAGAACTGAGGTCCTTTCCAGCCTGAGCCATTCTGTGATTCCATAATTAATGAGGGGAAAAATCAGAAAGTGTACTAAATCATCTCTGATGTCAATAAAACACCACCTCACAGAGAGCCTGTAGAATTTGGTTGGGTTATCTAGGACAGTATCTACCTGGCTGCCTTCATGGTGTGCTAGGACATGGACAGGCTGAAGAATTGCTCCTGCTTCCCACTGTTTTGGTATTGAGACACTCAGGTGACTGTGTAGTCTTCCTCAATTACTGCTGCAAAGAATTGATGGCAGTGGCAGCAGTTGGTAGAGAAATAAGCCCCCTGAGGACTCAGAGTGAAGAAGGAAAAGAACACCGAAAGTCTCAGGGTGTCATAACATGAACCTGTGGGTACCTTCCTTAGCCTGTTCCACTGTACTTAGAAAGGAATAGCAGAAATAGGATTGCAAAGGCAGGTGCTGGTAGGGCTTGAAAACAGCTTCCCTGGAAACAAAAATTTGGAGTGGGATAATTAAGAAATGGAATAAAAAGGATGTTAAAGTTTCTTTAGGTTTTTTAGTCTGATATTCCTGTTCATAAGATGTTGTCTGACAACACAAGGGGAAGTTTTTCTGTTCTGTTCAACTAGAGATTTTTAAACCATTTCAATCTATTTTAAGTCTTTTTCCCTGGGGCAAATTTTTAAGAGAATCTGTTTAAAGAAACTGATTTCCCATTCCTGCAAAGCAGAGTTCAGGGAATCATAGACAAATGTGCATGGCAGAAAGCTAACAAGAGATGCACTTTCTAATTTTGTGGATATTGGCAGTCCTGACATCCAGGTGTTGTTGAAAATTCCATGCAGGATTTGTTCCAATGGCTTTTTGATGGGAATATGTTGGGAGTTTTTCTACTCCTACAGTATGTTACAGGTTAAAGATGTGCATTCATGTTTCTGAGGCTGATAATACTGAGAGGCTGGAACAGTCTCTGAGAATTTAACTCCTGAGCTTCCATCAGCAAGTCAGGAATCCTTCCTCCCCAATTTCCCCTTTTCTCAGCAGGGAAAGTGCTGTTGAAAGTACTAAGCCTCTAACTTGACTGATTTTGCTTTGCTGACTGTGATGTGAATTCTCACTGTCTTTCAAATGTTTCCAGATCCAGGAGTATAGAGAGGCTCTGGAGGGAATACTGATTAGAGAGAAGAATGGAATAGTGCTGATGCCTGAGCTGTATGCAGTGCCTGCAGAAAAGGTATGGTGAAAATGCAGCAGCTGCTTGGGTGTGCAGAATGTGGATGGCCAGAAATGGAGATAGGGGATCCTGCCACTTTGCTCTGCTCTGCTGAGACCTCGCCTGGAGTCCTGCATCTCGCTCTGGAGCCCTCAGCACAGGAGGGACATAGAGCTGATGGAGCAGGTCCAGAGGAGGGCCACAAAGATCACTGTGGGGCTGGAATATCTCTCCTATAAGGACAGGCTGAGGGAGCTGGGATTGTTCAGCCTGGGGAAGAGAAGGCTGCAGGGATACCTAATAGTGGTCTTCCAGTACTTAAAGGGGTCTACAAGCAGACTGCAGAGGGACTGTTTCCAAATGTCTGTAGTGACAGGATGAGGACAGTGGTTTGAAATGAGAGCAGAGCAGACTGAGATTGGATGTGAGGAACAAGTTCTGCACCAGGAGGCTGCTGCAGCACTGCAACAGGTTGCCTAGGGAGGGAGTTGAGGCCACATCCCTGGAGGTCTTCAAGGTCAGGCTCAATGAGGCTCTGAACAACCCAATCTGATATCCCTGCTGACTGCAGGGGTTGGACTGGATGCCTGTTGGAGGTCCTTTCCAACCCCACCCATTCTCTGCTTCAAGATGAGTGTCAGTTTTACAGTTTTCCTGTTGCTGATAAATTGAAACCCGCTGTGAGAAGACACTATTGTGCCATGTTCCAAACTGAGTGAGCACTCTCACTTCCTATTGAGAAAGGGCAAACTGTACACTTCCAAAGGATTGCATCTTCTACTTGGGAATCTATATTAGAGCAGGTATAAAGTTTAAATCTTTGTAGCAAGACATGTGTTCAGGAATTTCTGATGCTGACTTAGAAGCTGAGGCTCAAAGAAGAAATAAAAGCTATTCTGTTGATTGATTGGATTTTCTCTTTCAGAGCTTGGATGGGAGAGAGAAACAGCTTTCAGGTGGATTAAGGCTTGAACTGGGATTTTTATTTTGTTTTTCTAATTCTCCTCCCATCTTTGTTGTTGCTGTTTACCTGATTAACCCATTGTGAGCAAGAAATTCAGAGGAGCCTCTGTGCTTTTCATGCTGTTTGCCTTTGGATCCCTCCCTGATAACTTCTCCCACTCCAGACTCCTCAGCCCTCACTCACTGAGGGTGTGGAGCCTCCTGAGTTTGCCTGAGCTTGGGCAGGAAGTGTCAGCAGCTCACAGGGCTGAGGTGGAAACTGATTTGCCTTCCTAGTGGGACCAGTTGTCTAAGAGTTCAGAGCCACCTTGTGAATTTCCATGTCCTGATGATGATCTGATCAACCTGCCCTATGAACAGGGTAGACTTGGCCTCTGATTTTTTAGGGATACAGTACTAGGAAGGTTTTCCTCTCTGCAAAACCAAGGTAATTTTTCTTCTCCTAGGTGGCTAAAAGTCTGCTCTGAATTTTCCCATTGACCATTCTTACAAACCCAGGAAAGATGGAGTAGCCTTGATTCCTGGAGAGCAGCTTTACTTCAGGAAGCTGGGTAGACACCAGAGAAGTTCAGGTGGAGTAGCCTTGATTCCTGGAGAGCAGCTTTACTTCAGGAAGCTGGGTAGACACCAGAGAAGTTCAGGTGGAGTAGCCTTGATTCCTGGAGAGCAGCTTTAGTTCAGGAAGCTGGGTAGACACCAGAGAAGTTCAGGTGGCATATTGCAAGGCCTAGGAAAGAACACACACAATTACCTCTGGGTAGACACAGGGGAAGTCAGGAAGAGCATGATAAGAGGAA